>OVBJ01001145.1:0-27216 GCA_900406535.1 Noccaea bulbosa
CTTGAAACCGGATCATACAAGCCCTTGACAGCTTGGTGCTTGTATCACAATGGCAGAGATAGACAGAGACTAATCCGACGGCGAAGAAGATGGAGACGATGACGGCAAAGATGGTGGTCTTCGATGGAGCTTGAGCCGATTGCGACTCGGTGTGAGTGATTGCGCATTGGCTTCTCTTTGTACGATGAAAGCCAGTGTGAGCAGCTGGAAGATAATCCAACGGGAAGAATTGAAACGATGGACATGTTGTTGGAAGAGAAGGTGTGTTTAGAGTGATGGAGAAAGTATTTAGGAACTTTGGAAAGGAGTAGGAAGAAGAAGGTATTTGATTTGTAGAAGAGCTTAGATTTTACTTGAAAGCTTTTACTACTACTTCTATTATTATTTCTTTCTTGATTCTTGATTACAAAGTGAGAGGGGGAGGTAGATATATATAGCCTCCATACTACAAAATATCACAAATATTTTATCCTTAAATCTAGAGAATTCTAGCAAACTATCTAGCTAATTCTTCTACAAATATCTATAGAAATATCTAGTCATCACTTCTCCAAAACTCTCTAGAACATCTTGAGGAGGTGGAGATGTTGATATTTTCCAAGGGGATTCTAGAACTAGTTAAGGAGGTGGAAGGGTTGATAGAGTTTGGGCTAAGTGTATGGGGTTTAGCCCAAATCAAAGTTAAACTTGATCCAAAATCAAGTTTACTTTACAAAACACATGTGTCATTGTTCATGCGAAACGACGCCGGAAGCAAGAATGAATAAGAACCGTTGGCCGGGATTAACGGTTGATGTTCGTCCACGTCGAATTGCAAATGTAAATGTTTTTGATTATCAGACGCAGAGGTTTCACAAAATACGGAGATTGCGTATATATAGTTATATACTTAAAGAGGAGAAAGAGAGAGTTAAAATGTCAAATTAAAAAACTGAAAACTTGAATACAAGTTACAAGTTACAAGTTACAACTTACAACTAATAAAAGGAGACGCTTGTTTAGGGGTTTATTATTTACCGGTTAAAATGTATAATTGAAAACATGAATACAACTAATAAAAATATTTTGATTGGTTAAATTAAACTAGAGATGGTATAGGCAAGTTCAGAGAGTGACGGAAACAGAGTGCAAAACGTTGTAGTGATCTATGAAAGGATTAACGGTCATTAGTAGGCCTGTGATTTCGGATTTAGAATCGGGTTTTTTGAATTTCGGGTTTTTCGGATTTCAGATATAAAACCGTTTGGATCTTTTAAAGTTTTGGTTCGGGTTAGATTCAGATTTTTTCGGGTTCGGTTCGGGTTTTCTGCGAGTTTTTCAGGATTTTTCTGGGTTTTTCAAGTTTTTTTTTTCGGATTTTTTGGTTTTCTGGTTTTTCGGGTTTGAGATATAAAAACCATTTAGGTTTTTTTTTTATTTTCGGTTCAGATTCGGGTAAAAGTCTCAGGTCTAGTCATTACAGCATTAGATCACTCAATATTGTCAAAAGGAATCTATTGCATGGGAAAGAATCTTGTATTCATAGAGATTGCATAATTTGTATTCAACGCCATTAATACCATTGCATGCATAGCGGGTGATGTTTCGAGTTTACTTAAACAATTTATCACTCAAGTTAAGATTTTAAAAGAAAAGAAAGATATAGCGTTTTCAGAAGACAAAGAAAAATGTCTCAAGTTATTTTTTGCAGTTAAATTTATATATAGCAAGAAATAACATTGTAATCCAAACTTAAGAGTTTATATCTAGCAACTCGTCCCTGGGCTCGGGTTTAAGGATTCTGGATAATCATTAGTCACCTAAACAAGATCATCTTCGTACTGATCCCATATCGGCTGCGAGTTATCAAGCTCTTCATTCATATCAGCAACAGCATCGTCCACATCGACCTCTTCCACATCTCCAGCAACATCTCCAGCTCCCGGTTCTACATCATCAGCTTCAGTTACCCAAAGATCACAAGAATCATATCCCAAATCATCTTTAGCATGGAGGAGTTTTATATCAGCATTTCTATCCAGACAATAGATACGTCCACCTGCTGAAACCTTGGTGATATAGAGAGGAAAATCCAATGGTATTGTTCCGGAATCGCCATTAGGGCAACGATAGCTAATGTGGGTCAGAGTGTTGTAGAATAAAACCCCTTTCTCATCCCAAGCCGCACTCTTCACGTGGCCTCCCCTCTCAACATTGATGGTGTACTTCGTTTCAAGATGGGCGTCAGTCACATGTATGGAGTGCTTTCTGAGAAAAGCAACAGTCTTCATACAAGGAGACCAAACCGCAGACTTAACACCATAAAGATGAAACCCTTCAAGGATAAATCCGGTGGAAAGGCTAGTCTTGGCAACTCCTGTATTGTAGATGCATAGCAGAACTCCAGTCTCCTTAGCAGTGTAATGGCATGAGTGCGGTAAGGGAGACTTACACTACCAAGCGGACTGTTATGGATATCAAACACCGAGGCTGCGACCTTTCCTTTGCCCCTGTTCTGAAGAACAGCAAATCTCCCATTACCGATGAAAACTGAAGAGTGCAGTCCGGTATCAATGCCCCTGATTGGCTCACTGTTGACTCCCACTGGCGTGTACAGCTCATAACATCCTCCATCTGAATCTCCAGAGGTGAGAAGTGCTTCGTACTGACAAGGTCCTTGGTCGCCCAGGGCCAATGACAGGGAGAACTTCCCAGTCTCGCTGTGTTGAAAACTCATAGCACCTCAAGTGCCTATTCTTCTCATACAACAAAAAGTCAACCACTGACGGTGTACGCTGGTCGCTCCCTCTCAATCTCGAACACCATGGGTCCACGGTCGTCTCCTGCAGCAATCAGAGTCTTCTCTTGGTGAATTGCTACAGTCGAGAATCTACGCTCCTGGAGGAAAAGGCGAGATGCAGGTTTGAAAGCGAGGACGAACTGTTTCAGGAGCACGATCTCTAATATCCCTGAGACCCCAGACGCGGACGCCTCCATTGTCATCGGTAAAGACAATATGGAAAAGAACAGAGGACACTGTATGACCTTCCAATGAACATAACCCGGAGATCGAGTTTCCTGCAACTGCAATGATAATGAAAAGATTTAGCATAACTTCCAGGCCGAGGATATCGATACTTACCCTAAAAGATTTAACATAAATACTTACCATTCCACTCCCACCACTTAATGTGGTGGTCATCTGCGGAGACAAAGAGAGGAGCCAGTGTAGGATGGAAGGAAGCCCACTTAATTCCTGCTGCATGTTGGCCTTCGATCATCATCACCTTGATGACAAGCACGACCCCCAAAAGGAAACCTGTGCCTCCGACGACGTGCGGGAGCAGGAGCTGGCGATTCACTCAACCCAGCTAAAGCCATTGCCTCTACGACCTCGGAATCCTCTGACATTGCGTGTAACATATGCGGATCCAGTCCATCTAATTTCATCTTGCCAATCTTCCACAGACGGACTTTGGTGTCAGCAGATGCTGATATGACAAGTGGGAGTGTGGGATGAAAGGAAGCAGAGCTCACGGGCCCTGTGTGGCCACGCAAAACACGAAGGCACACCCTTGACAACAAGCTCCATATCCTCACAGTTTGATCAGCCGACGCACTCAGAATCCAAGGTTGAGAATCGTGAAATTCCACCGTGTTGACCCCGCCCTTCATGGCCCTTCACACGGAAAAGGCTCTCGGATGTCTGGAAATTCCAAACCCTTCATCTCCTGCAACAAACAAGCAACGACAACCGAGCAAGCAACATTACAGACACATCAACCAATTTCTACCAAACAGATCATACCTCCGGAGACAAACAAATCGGTTGACTTGTGGATATCAACACCACGAACCGGTCCATGGTGCTCACGAAAACGGCGGACCAAAAACTGTAAATTATAATCCCACAGCTGGATCTCGCCGCTTTCTAAACTCGCTAGAATCCATGATCGGTTAGAGTGGAATTTCAATTCGATCTTACTCTCACTCGTGAGCATAACAATCGGTTTCGTCATTGCGACAACTCCGGCCAACAAGCTTCAGATCTAGATCTGGAAAAAAAGCGAGCTCTAATATGATATTTGACAATTATTGCTCTTTTTCCTACAATTTCCTTTCTAATTTATTTTATCATATTAGAGCTTTGTTGAAAAACAATTTATTTTCAAATTTAACTTTTAATACAAATCTCCAAAACACTCTACATAACCAAAATATCACACAGACAGAATCATAAAACAATGACAGGTACTCAATTCACTTTATAACTAATGAGAAAGTGATCATAATAAACCAACTCTAATACATTTTTGGAGAATTAAGCATTTTCTTCTTCACTTTGCTCAATTGTTTTCAAACAGTGTAAATTTCCTTTTTTTTTTTTTTTACAAACAATGACAAAGTGGTTAATCACAAACAAACTCTAATGTGGTCTACGAGAGAATTATGCTACCTTTTTTTCCTACAGTTTGCTCAGTTAATTTTTTTTTCAATATTCTAATATGGTATTTGAGAATTAAGCTCAATGTTTATCATAGCTTAGCTTCTATAAAAGCTCATTTTACAAGCAATAAACTGATAAAACACTTTCTAATCAAAAGCAGGGAAGATTGATGGTTTTGATGGCCTTTAGAAGAAAATAAAAGACATTTTTGACAAATGAACTTAACAAAGGGAACATGTAATACCTCTGTGATTTGTGGAAATGGAAGACCACGAAAATGCTCAGCCAAACCATCGATCCCATACGATAATACCACAGCTGGATCACACCGATGTGCAGAGACCATGGCTGTTTGGTGTGGAGGCTCATGCCTTTAATTCTGTCATTCTTTGTCTCCGACATATCCTAATATCACACAGACAAAGAATTATAAAACAATGACTTAATAATAATCATAAACCAATATCACACAGTCAAAGAATCATAAAACAATGACAAAGAGTTAATCACAAACAAACTCTAGTGTCGTGTATGAGAATTAAGCTACCTATTTTTTCCTAAACTTTTGCTAGGCTAATTTTTTTTTTCAATTCATCTTCGATTCTTTTTCCAAATTCTAATATGATATATGAGAATTAAGCTCTTTTTCCTTCAGTTTTTTTTTTTTTTTAATTTTTGTTTTCAGATTTCATCCGAGAAATACCATGTCAATTACTTGTAAACTTCATTTTACATGTAATATGAGAAATGGTTAACTCTGTGTTTATCATAGCTTAGCTTGTATGCAAGCTCATTTTACAAGGGATAAACTGGTCGATACTTAATAATCAAAAGAAGGGAAGATTGATGGTTTTGATGGGATTTAGAAGAAAAATAAAAGAATTATAAAACAATGACTTAATTCTCAAACTTAATAATCAATAAACCAATAATATCACACAGACAAAGAATCATAAAACAATGACAAAGAGTTAATCACAAACAAACTCTAATGTCGTGTATGAAACTTTTGCTAGGCTAATTTTTTTTTTTTCAATTCATCTTCGATTCTTTTTCCAAATTCTAATATGATATATGAGAATTAAGTATCCAGATAATATTTAGAGGAGCATATTCAGATATAGAGTGATAAATTAGATATTGTAATACTTATCTTAGTTTTAAATAATAACTATTTTAGTCTAAAATAAATACAAAAATATGGGAGCAAAATAATAGGCACATATGAGATGATTTTCATAAATGAATTGGTAATTTTAAAAAATAGTGTATCTATTATTATTATTTTTTAAGCTTTGATGTTTGATATAATTTTATGATTCCAAATTCCTACATAAATAATTTATTTTGATTAATCCCATTATTTAGATATTTCACAATTTTTTTCTTTATTTTATTAATTTAATTAGGTAAATATTTTATTATTTTGTTACACAAATAAATTTTCAACTATTTATTCCGCATTCAGCAACATTCAGCAGTTACCATTCATATTACAAACTAATCAGCCAGATTTCGCAAAAAGTCATCATTTTATTCAGCCAGATTCCGCATTCAGCAACATTCAGCGGTTACCATTTAGACCCTTAGTTTAATATCTTATCTAATTTTTTAATTTGATCAGGAATGAGTAATTTCACTAATGATTCTGCCATCAAATCTTCTGACGTATGTTATGACGTTTTTTATTGGATAGTGTGAATTTAAATCCATCTTACGTAACCAGTTTTCGCTGTTTAATAGTCTCTCTGTGAATTTATTAGTTTAGAAAGAAACACCCTATATAAATAAATAGGGTTTAAGCTACATATAAACCCATACAGTGACGTATCACATATTCCGTTTTGGTTGAGCCGGGCTGAACCTAGCGCTGTCAAACGGGTAAAACCCGCTCCACCTAACCCGATCCGCATGGATTAATCAATTTTTTTTGATCCGCTTCGACCCGTCCCGATTGACCCGCACCAGTCCCACTTAAATCTGCGGATACCCGCGGGTAATCCGCATATATATAAATAATTTTAAAAAATTATATATATACATATATTTAATAAAATAAAATGTTATTAAAAAATATTTTATATGATAAATCATAAATGTATAAAAAGATTAATGAATTTGAAAGAAACTATTAACTAATTTATAATAATACTTATAATATTTAATTTTTTGATAAAAAATGTTAGATAAATATTAATTTTTTAATTTTAAAGTTAATTTTTTTTTTTAATATTGCGGGTAACCCGTCTATCCACACATCCAAAATATCAAATCCGCACATGTCCGCTAACCCGCTAACTCTGACTAATCTGATCCACATATTTTAAAATCTTGATTTTGATCGACCCACACCCGTCCCGCGGCAGGTCAAACTGGCCGGGACCCGCGGTTTGGATCACAAATTGACGGGCCTAGCTGAGCCGAGCAGAACCAAACAAACTCTATTACAAACTTAACCCTGGTTACATTTTAACCCCTTCATCTTAACCAAAGCTTGGTTTATTTAAAGGAAGAGAAAGTGTGAAACCAACTTGTTCGTATTGAAAACGAAGAAACCTTGTTCTCCTCACTCTCCATCTCTCTCCTCCTTTAGCTTCCTCTGAAAATAGAATACCATTTTCTTCTACATAACCCAAATTATAAGTTTCTCTCTTTAACACCAATCCGTTTCTTTCTGATAAAAGAAACGATTCAAACTTTGTTGGTGTCATGAAGAGACTAAGCAGCTCAGATTCAATGTGTGGACTTATCTCCACTTCTACAGGTTTTTACAACCAAAAAAAAAAACAAATTGTTCTTTCTTCTTTTAGCTACTTTCAGACAGAACCATTTGATCCTTTCTTCTTCGAATTTTCACTTTAATACCAAATTATCATAATCTATCCTGTTTAATTTTTTTTGCTTTTTCTTATTGACAAACTCATTGGTTTACACTTAACAACAGATGAGCAGAGTCCAAGAGGGTACGGAAGTAGTTTTCAATCTATGCTTGATGGTTACGAAGAAGAAGGTACGACAGCCGAGGAATATTCCGGTAACCACCACCACGTGGGTCTATCGGAGAAGAAGAGACGGCTACGCGTCGACCAAGTCAAAGCTCTCGAGAAGAATTTCGAGCTCGAGAACAAACTCGAACCCGAGAGGAAAACGAAACTAGCACAAGAGCTTGGGCTTCAACCTCGTCAAGTAGCGGTTTGGTTTCAGAACCGTCGTGCACGGTGGAAGACAAAACAGCTCGAGAAAGACTACGGCGTTCTTAAAAGCCAATACGATTCTCTCCGCCACAATTTCGATTCCCTCCGCCGCGATAACGATTCCCTCCTCCAAGAGGTGAAAAGAAAAATTCAGTTTTAAAGATTGAAAATCATAAAGAAATCTTTTTTTTTTTTTTTTTTAATAACTGAATTTTGAAATTTGTTTTGGTTGCAGATTAGTAGAATCAAAGCTAAGATAAACGGAGAAGAAGATAACAGCGATATCTCCGCCGCCGTCAAGGAAGAGGAAGTTTCGCTGCCGGAGAAATCATTTCACAAGACGGATCCGACTCCTGCTTCTCCTCCTCAATTTCTAGAACATTCAACCGAATTTAACTACCGGCGAAGCTTCACCGATCTTTGCGACCTTGTACCGAATTCTGTCGTCGACGCTGGATCTTCCGACAGCTGCGATTCAAGCGCCGTTCTCAACGAAGAGACCAGCTCCGTCAACGTAAGGCTGACGCCGCCGCCGGCGACTGTTACCTCTGGGAAATTCTTACAGTTCGTGAAAACAGAGCAGTCGGAGGATCACGACGATTTTCTGAGCGGCGAAGAAGCTTGTGGTTTCTTCTCCGACGAACAGCCACCGTCTCTTCATTGGTATTCCGCGTCTGATCATTGGACATGAGAATCGTTGATCGAAGGGAGGAGACTGAATCATCATCGATTTCTCTTGTGCTCTGTTATTACTCTCTGTGGGAAACAGAATGTGGAATAAGGAATTAAGGATTAATTAGGATTAAATCCACGGGAATGGTTAATTGGGGTTAAAATTGTAAACTGTGCTTACTCCCGTTAGAAAATGGAAAATGATGAAAGAAAAGACGTGTGAATTATTTACGCAGCTTTTCGCCCCACGACCGCGACATCTCTCTTTCTTTTATACTGTATATTTTCAATAATCATTTGTTTTCATCCGTGATCACGACAATGTACAATTAATTGATCACGACAAGAACAAATTCATTCAACTTAACATTAAAACCAAAAAAAAAAAAAAAAGGAACAAATTCATCTTTGTCATTTTGCTTTATTGTATCCGAATGGAGGATGAATCTAATGTTACAATCAACAGTAAAGTTCATAACAGTGACTTATTAATTATTATGTTCTCTTCAGAGTAAAAAGAACCTCGTGGTTTTACATTGTGTCATTGTTTTTTACTTTTTTTTACCTTGTTCGGGAAAAAAAACAGTATATATCTTGGTAGAAAAACATACTTTGGTCCTATTTATTTGCACTGCCAGTAGTTTCCATTTCTCGTAGTTTGTTTGTTCTCCGTTTCTAGTACAAACCAATTAGTGGCAGTCTTGTTCTCCATTACTTTTACTACCAGAATTGTTCTTCAATTCTTGAAAGTGGCTTTTAGAAACGGTGGAAACCTGATGATTCCCGAAAAAAGGTTTTGATGGCTGATTTTGGTGAAGGACAATAATGCTTTTCTTCGAAAAGAAAAGTCGAAATTTTCCCCACACAAAAAAAAGGTGCTAAATTAATAACTACTAAAACATAGGATTGGCTTGTGAAATGCTACCATCATCATCGAGGTGCTTTTGTGTTTATGATTGTGCGTACGTTTTTACGTGGAAGCATGGGACATTGTTTTTTGTGAATGATGAAAACATTCTGACACACTCAGAGAAGCTTTTACCATTGTCACGGATCAAATCTCCATATCGGAAATCGAGGCATTCAAATCATGAGATGACGCAAAAAAATACAATTATTATAACTAGTATTTGATCCATTGCATTATTTTTTTTAAGTTTATCAAATATTATAATATTTTTTTGCTTGTCTTTCTTTAATTCTTTTTTTCTTTTCCTAAGTGAAGTTGTTGCAGTGAGCACAAAAAGATAGTTACTTCTTTCCTACCTTATAGTCTTTATAGAGTTACTGAAAAGTTTGATATAGCTGATCAAATTGTAGTTTATTTATTTTTAAAGTTTGATAATATGTTTTTTCTCTTGTAAATGCTAAATATCTTTGAAGAAATTATAATTATAATAAATTATTATCAAATGGCAGAGAAAAGTAGATGGGGCCTACACTGTAGCTTCCTTATTTTCTTTATACGAAGCTGCGAGAAAAAGGGGCCCGGATACCCATGTGATGTAGCCATGTAGGGCCAGGAATGCATGAAAAAACATGTCGTTTTCGTCATTGCCATTTGTCACTATCCAACGAAATAAACAATTTTGGTTTATGATTCGAATATTTTATTTACATATTGAGAAACTCAGAAAAAAGCTCGCAGGATAGCTGGAGGTGGTGGATAGACACGTGTACAGTGTTCTTTTCTCAGCCTTCCGATTCCACGGCATCTAAGTTGTTTCATCTATTAACAGCCGTCTATTTCACTGCTTTATTGGACCATTCGAAGTTTCACGATCAGAGATAGAGGGACGGTTTGGTTTGGTAAGAGGTTAACCGCGCCGGGGGGGGGGGGGTGGGGGNGCTAAGAAGCAAATAACTAAATTTTGTGTTACTAGGCATAAAATTATAGAGTTTTGCACATTTTGTCATAGTAAGTGATAGAATTATAGCATATTAATTCAACTACGTAGCTGCTACAAATATTTTTGTAATGTCCATTTTAAACCCTGTGCGTAAGAAGACAATCGGGTTCTCTCTTTTTCATTAAGAATATAATAAATGATATTTTAATTGAAATCTATTGCTCGATGGAAATTAAAGAATATGATCGCCTTTATTATTTTTTCCGATATAGGTTATGTTTTTCAACACTCTCGTGTTTAACAGGGCCCGCCTGTAGAAATTCAAATATGCTTTGATGGTGAAAGCGTTTTTTCTTTGTGTATGAATCATTATTAAATGTGTATATAGTATAAACAAACACGCAAATGGGTTTAAATAATTAAAACAATTTGTCAGTTTTTAATTACAAGCTATGGCCATTTAGAAAAGTCTCTCTCAGCTCTCAAGTCTTTATTTCTGGAAATTCTTATAATACTCTGAAATTGGAAATACTCTCTGTATTCAAGAATATAAGATTTTTTTAAATTTTTCACATAAATTAATAAACAATAAATGATTCATTTTCTATATTAAATCATTTTTTAATAAATATTAACCAATAAAATTTTAAGAATTTTAATAAATGGTTCTTGAAATTTGTAAAAAATAACTTAACAATTATAAAATATCTTATATTCTAAAAAAAAAAATCATAAAACATCATATATTAAGAACAGAGAGAGTATGTAATTAGCTGATGTGATCCTTTGGTAGTTATACACAATAGTAAATTTTTGTTGAAAATAATACATGTGTGAGTCTTGTTTATGATATTTAGAGACTTGTTAGCTCAACGCGAATGTTAGATTGCTCCATCCTATGTAATTTTAACTTTCAAACTTAAGACCAAAAAAAAAAAAAACATAAATTATAACTCCTCCAATACCAAAATCGCTTACCGCCATCTTCCCGTTAACCAACTCTTTATACTAACCGGATCCATTAATTACTTTACCAAGCTTTACTCGGCAAATGTAAAAAAATGAAAAAAGAGGTCCACATAAGAGTGTAACTACTGTTTTTTAAAAACACTATGTATGCATCTTTAGTTCTTTACTCTTTAGTAAGAGCGTCATTTGGTACATCATCATTGATTTACTTATTTTTTTAGTGTTTCTGAAAAGAAATATAGATTTACAACAAATCAATTGTAAACAAACAGCACTAGTGCGATTGCGATTTGTAAGAAAAATGGACGATACAACAAAAGGAAATTAAATTAATCAATATAGCTAGAGAAATATTAATAAGATTCAAAAAGTGATAAATTACAAACCAATATAGTAAATTCTAAATTGAAAAAAGATTTCGAATACGTTTACGAAAGACCCGTTGTAGGAGACAGCTTATATACGGCTCGCTCCGGGTTAAGCGAGAGAGACGGACCAAAATAGCATTTTTATCAAACGATAACACTTTATCTCGATTAAAAGACGATATGACACGTGTCTGTCAACCACTAGTCTAACTCCTAAAACTAGTTCGAGTCAGCTATAGTGGAGCCTACATTTTTTTTTTTTTTTTTTTTAAATATTAAAAGTCAAATTATTTGGCATTTTTTTCTTTCTCCGACTCTGTTTCAGGGACATAAAACGCAAAGAGATGCGTAGCAAAAGCTCACTTAAGTTCATTAGCTGTTATTTTATGAATTTGCAAAAGCTTTTGACAAAGTTATAGTTGCGAGTAGAGGCAATATTAATTTCACCTCGGAAAATTTGGATGTATAAGAATTCCAAAACAGTCTATGCAGTGTTGGTCGAAACAACAATCAGAATCCTCACATGATGAGCAACACGTTCATATTTTTTGTTGCTGCATCTCATGTGTTGGAAGAACATAATAAAATGGCAAAACTTTGACAAAACCACCCATCTCTCTATTGATTTTGCGCAAAGCTTCTTAATCTCCTCTTCTCCAGGCGGTTCGCGTGCGTAACTTAACAACAGTTATAAGGAGCAAGGGTTTGTGATGTATTGTGGCCCAACAGTTTCTTTGTTATTGGGCTGATCCGCCCAAATAAGATCCAATTAAACAAAGAGATAGTTGTGTAAAGACAATGCACCATCGTTTTCTTCATTTACAAAATTAAGAAATTAACAATTACCGAGCAATTAGTAATAACAATCTCTAAAGTATTCCTACATAAGCCTAATAGGCAATTAAAGTTTACTTTGATGCTAACAAACCTTTAACTTTTTGTTTGTTTTATCTTCTGTTCTCGTCATCACTACGTACCTCCTTTTGATCTGGTAATGCAAAAGCTTTTAAATCCACTTTTTGTCAAACAGATATGTTGGCATTATCATCTAAAAGAATAATCTTTACTTCTTTTTCTTGGCTTTAATTTTTCTTTACTTTGACAGTAATGGGTTTTTGGAGCTCTTTTGGAGTCACATTTTCCTTTTGTTCTTTATGTTGTAGTTGTTCTCTTCTCTATCTCTACTCTCTTTCTTTTATGGATTCTTTTGTATAACTGTTGTTTAGACACATAAAGTAGATATCAGCAGTTGTCAAAAAAAAAAAAAAAAAAAAAAAAAAAAGNGATCATGGGA
Source organism: Noccaea bulbosa (assembly GCA_900406535.1). NCBI lineage: Eukaryota > Viridiplantae > Streptophyta > Magnoliopsida > Brassicales > Brassicaceae > Noccaea > Noccaea bulbosa. The sequence continues at coordinate 12,774 of OVBJ01001145.1, forward strand.
AGCTCATACTAATTATGGTATTAGCAATATAGCATATACGTGTGTGTGTGTGTGTGTTTTTTTTTTCTTTTTTTTTTTCACGATATTCGGATAATAAATTGGTCAACCGAGCTGAACTATCGAACATCCGTCAGCGAACAAAATCCATAAAATACATTAAACTCTAATATTCCCTGAGTTGTTCGTGAGACCAGATATTGAAAGTTCCAACATATAAGACAAATACTGATGAATATTTAAAAATGCTTACTAATTTTCAATTATATATTGCTTGGAGCTTTTGTTTGTATTTTAGTCCAATGGAATGTATTCATGTGAGAGGTCACACAGATAAACATTCAATCTCAACATGTCCAATAAAGAGGTACATTTTGTAACTAGCAAATAAAGTTTCCCACCTAATATATAAAGCTTCTAACAAAGGCGACGTACCATTTGGTCTGCGAAAGCAAATGAAATTATTTTAAAATGTTATATTTATTTAATTTATGTACCAAACAAAATTAGGTCCGGATTTAAATATGAATATTCAGAATAAAAATCATTTGTAAATAGAGCTCAGACAACTAACATCTAACTACTACTAGAATAAGTTAATGGAATCATGCTCCACTGCTACTTTAATTCGCAGATGTAAAGACAAAATATTTATCTGATATTTTGTATATAATCATTTCTCTTCTTTTCCATATCAACGGATTCAATTTTTTTTTTGGTCAACCATGTACCATCTATAGGTTATCTTATGATTAGGATTATCACGAAGAAACTGTTAAAGAAAATGTAACTCGGGATTTTCTAAAGATAAAACGTAGCACCAGTAAGTAAGTTTATTAATTTATTTTTATAAAAAAAAAAGTTTATTAATTTATGCAATCAGGTCATATCAAACTCTGACTATTAAAAATCGATTTTGTTATCATTTTAGTATAATGTTCTCAACAAGACCATTATAAAATGAGCATTAGCGACACGATATGTCACGTCGGTCCACCTTTAAATATTTCTGTAGATATGATGATTAAATTACACCATTAGGTGAATTTGGAACAAAATCCGAAAAGTGAAAAGACCAATGATCAATATGAAAGTCAACGCGTCTGTATATACTTTTTAACGTTATTATTTTTTAAAAAATTCAGATGGTAGATTAATATCTTGTTTTTTAATCTCAGATTTTGAACACAAACTATTTATATACAGTAACTCGATGACGATATTAGTAAAAGCTAAAACTAATTTTGTCTGTAGTGATATATCACGGTTCTCCAACTATTAATAAAACTGCATAGTCGTAAAATTGTTTCCGTATTTAAATTGGAATGCAACCGAACGAAAACGTTCAACCAATAACCCTTTTTCCGTAAGATTCCTCTAAACAAAATGAATGATTGACTTAGAGAAAACATGGTAAAGTAATACTCAAAACTTACTAAAAAATCATATAATTTTCACAATTAGTACATCAACGAGTTAGTTCTTTGTAGACACGTACGTAATTGCGGAAATGTGTTTAAATTAAACTATGTCATATACAATGCGTGTATCATCGTCTTGTATATACAGTATGTGTGTGTAGATAATAGATGCCAGCTCGTCTGACGATGATTACAAAACACAGACGAATTTATGATTCTGCAAAATTCTCTCGTGGGTTCGTGCGCACATGCGCTTTTGCTCATAGCGATGCTTATTTTCATGGATATATAATAATGTAATACTACTAATAATAATCCAGCTAATACTACTAATAATAATCCAGCTAATAACTGTTTTCACATATTCCGAAATATAAATAAGTGATGCTAATTTTTACTGTCACGCATTTTTAAAATATGTATACCGTAAGAGCATCCTCAGTAGGGGTATGAAGACCATAGTCTCTCACAAAAAACAAAGTTTATATTATTATATTATGTGGATATATAAACAATGTAGATATTCAGCCAAAAGTCTCTTACATTATTTACATACCCACATAATATAATAATATAAACTTTGTCTCGTTTTTTGTAAGAGACTATAGTCCTAATACCCCTACTCGAGATGCTCTAATGACTACTAATAAGCATCCTATGATTACTATCAGAAATCTCTGCTTGATAAACATAATTACAGTCTCAAAAGTCAAATGTATGTACGACTAACTAACAATAATTAGGAAACTATTATTATTCCCAAGGATTCAATTTTTTCCTCAACTGCTTTTAGAAAGGTGAACAACTGAAAGAGGAAAAATAGAAAAGCTGAAAAAAAACAAGTAGGATAAATTGGGACAAATACATAATTATAATTAAACTAAACGAAGTAAAAAAAAGGCATATATTTACTTTGGGATTCTCTCATCTATCATCTCTCTCTCCATCGTCGTTCCTTAAAGTCCCTCTCTCTCTTTCTCTCTGTAGCATTTTAGAGCCGATGATAAACCACGGCGGATTTCACCGGTACTGAGGGCAAATAGCTGCACATGGCGAAGGAAGATGTTTCGAGCAATTTCCGAGCCTTGGTGGAGAACGCTGACCGGAAGTTCGCCAGAGTTCGCGATCTCCCGTCGTTTGGACGAGCGCAGAGCCACTACTTCCACAAGGTTTTCAAGGCCTACATGAAGCTCTGGAATTTTCAGCAGTCGCACAGGTCGAAGCTGGTCGAGTCCGGTCTAAACCGATGGGAAATCGGCGAGATCGCTAGCCGGATTGGTCAGCTTTACTTCAGCCAGTACATGAGGACCAGCGAGGCTCGGTTTCTTCTCGAGGCTTATGTGTTCTACGAAGCGATTCTGAGGAGGAGGTACTTCGAGGAAGCTCATGGGAAGGATCTCAATGCTCGATTCAAGGAGTTACGGTTCTACGCCAGGTTTTTGCTCGTCTCGTTGATTGTGGATCGGAGAGAAATGGTTTTGCACTTGGCCGAGAAGCTTAGGGTTCTGGTGGATGATAGCAAGTCGAATTTCAGGGTAATTTTTGATTGAATTTCGATCTGCCCTTTTGATCCATTTGAGCATTTGACGAATTTGTTAAGCAGAAATAGATTTATAGGAGTGAATTAGCATTATATTGGTCAAAGTCTATCTTTTATATTCCAAATTTCTGTGTCTTTCTTCTGTTGAGGACTTAGATATAGTGATGATGGATTTGGGATGTTCTTTGTGCAGGAGACAAACTTCAAGGAGTGGAGGCTAGTTGTGCAAGAAATCACTCGATTTACGAATTCTGATACAAACTTAACTTATCTCAGGCCTCTTCGTTACTGCGCGATGCTTGATTCCTTTCCAGCTTCTCAAACGTACCTAGCGAGGTTCCACGCTAAGAAACTGTTCAAGTTTCGTGATGCTCTCTTGGCCAGCTATCACCGTAACGAGGTATAAACTTCATACAAGATTTGTCATCTCAATTCAACTCTGTTGCCTTTCATACTCATTATGTGAGTTGGGTTCCTCAGGTGAAATATGCTGAAGTCACGTTGGATACGTATAGGATGATGCAGTGTTTAGAATGGGAGCCTAGTGGATCTTTTTACCAGAAGCGGCCTGTGGAGACGAAGGAGAATGGTTTTGTGATTGATCATACTTTAACTTCTGGGCTTATAGATATGAAATTGGCTGCTGATATGGCTGATTCATCATTACCTCCTAATCCTAGGAAAGCTATTCTTTATCGTCCCACAGTATCCCACTTGCTAGCGGTGAGTTTTTATGTGTAACATATAGAGAACTCTGCAGGACTTTCTGATTTTATTTGCCTTCTTCATCTGTTGAACTGTTTACTGGTGATATTGGCAGGTCTTGGCAATGATTTGTGATGAGCTCTCTTCAGAGAGCGTGATGCTGATATATTTGTCAGCTTCAGGTTGGCTTTCTTTTTGTTTTCACTTGAAACTTCTAAGGTTGTTTTTTTTTCGTTCTTCACATGTTGTATCAGTGACACTGGTAACGTTTATCCAGGTGGTCCTGCTCGCGAGAATGTCGCGCAACCAGAGAACTCTGTCGGTTCAAGCAGAACATCAAAAAGCAAGTTGCTTGGCCGAGCATCCCAAGAACAGAAAAGTTACAAGTTAGAACCTCTTAGCAATGGACAAAAAAATTCTAGTGATTATTATGAGGATCATCTCTGGTTAGGTCCTAGAGGAGGCTCTGGTAAGTCTTTTTTTCTTCTCGGATTAACATATTTACATGCCTTCAAAGAGCAGACTTTTCTCACTCACCTCTGTCTTGTTTTCTCTTCTTCTTTCAGGTTCAAACAACCTTTACCCTGGTGATCTAATCCCATTTACAAGGAAACCGCTCTTCTTGATCATTGATAGCGACACTAGCCGTGCATTCAAGGCAGGTTTGTCATAACTTTTAGTTTATCATTTTCTCTCACTTGAGAGTCTAATAGTTTCTCTGAGTCACCGTGATGTTTGCTGATGAATTGCATCTAAAATAAACAAAACTCCAGGTTTTGAACGGCGCAGAGAGAGGCGAGCCTGTTGCTCTACTTCTTTCTCCTCTGAAGCCGTCATTGGAGAACCCATCTGCTGCAGATGACACAGAAGCACTAAACGGAAGCCAGTTTACGTTTTTCTTAACAGCTCCTTTACAAGCGTTCTGTCAAATGCTGGGCCTCTCAAACTCAGATCCCGACCCTGTAAGCAAGCGCTTGTGGTTAAGAAATAACCTCAAATGAACCAGACATTGCATTGCATTGCTTCTTACTGATTTGATTCACAATCTCCAGGAAGTTTTTGATGAAGCGGAGAGCATACTTTCTGCTTCCTTTTCCGAGTGGGAAACGATTCTCTTGACTTCCAGAGTCTTGAATCTCGTCTGGGCACAGATCATGCCCGATCCATTCTTGAGACGTCTGATTCTCAGGTGAGTCTTTTTCTTTAGTTTACTGAATCAAAGAAACCAAACAAAGCATCATCAGAGATTCTCCAATGTTGTCTTCGTATTGTGTAGATTCATATTCTGCCGGTCTGTAATGACTTCATTCAACCGCACAGAAGATCATGACCCGTATCTACCTCAGTGCCACCCGAATCTCCCGGAGTCGGTGTCACCGTTATCTAAACCGGTGCAGTCCTCAGTACAACGACTAGCTGATCACTTTGGTGTTGCCAAATCTTTCCACTTCAACAACACATAAAATTAGAGAAACCCATGAGCCTCTGGTTGGGATGTTGGTGGGTGAATAGGTTGTTTATTCCTTTTTTTTTTATATATAGAAAAAGTCTGTATTTTTTTAGGTTATAAAGAAAATGTAATTTGAGGATGAAGTTTTTGATTTTGATTTTGATGATTCTTTGGTTTTCTCCTCTTTGTAAAAGATTAGAACCAGGTAATAAATTTTAGTCTCTTGTTAGGATTTTTTGTTTTGTGTACAAACACATTGCATAAATAAAGTGTGACAATTAGGTTTTTGTGATCACGAAGTTTCAACATTTGAGCTAGAGAACCAAGTTAAAATTGAGCTTTACCCAAATATGAATTAATCCCAAAGACTGCCTCTAGAGCTTAAGACTCAATCCTGGCCGTCAAATAACAAAAGTGTTTCAATCAGATAGAATCCTAGCCATTGAGTCCAATTTCTAAAAGGAGCCGCTTGATTTTGCTGTCTTCTAGTTCTACGACCTCTCGCTAGTGGAGAGGACGAGGAAAACATGGAGACTCCGAGGTGAGTTTTGTTTTGTTTAATTCGGACTTTACCTCCTAGTACTGTAGAGATTTGGATAATCCGATAGAATGTCGATTGAATTAGTTTTTTCTATAGTCTGTAATTGCCTCTTATCATCCTCACGGAAAGTTTAATGATTTGGACAATTCCAATTCGATTGTGATGGATTTGATTTTTGACTTGTTAGATCTTCTGGGTAAATTAGCATATCCTCGGGAATTTTGATTCTACTATGGCCTCTGTTTTTCATTTGCAGGTGGAGTTAAAATCCGAGAAACCCAGAAACATCCTAAACCAACGATGTTGACATTGAAACCTTTGGTGCCTATTACGACATTAAAGCCTCGTTTTTCGTACAACATTCCGCAACATCGTATCCATTTCCGCAAATCCCCATTAAAGCTCAAGACGTATGCTCAGAACGGCGGCAACGACCCGGCGAAGGAGTCTCCCGGTGGCGGAAACAAACCGATAAGTAGCGACGATGAAAACGGTTCGAAGAAGGACGGATTCGCTGGCTTCAGTTTCAAATGGGGAGATCTGTTGAATCCGGATCAAGATAACTTTGTGGCCATTGGATTAGCTGGAGTGTTGACATGGGCTAGCCTTCAAGTACTCTCGCAGCTTTTCTTCATCTCTTTCGCTATCCTCGTCGCTGCTCTCAAGTATTCTTTCATCGCTGCGCTTCTCATTTTCATCCTCGTCACTCTCCTCTAGCTTCTCTAATGCTTAATGCCACAGATTGTTGAATGTAATATAGCTCTTTGATAATGGCGAGAAACAATCAAAAACTGTTTCAATTTAATTTTATTAAGCTTTTATGGCAATCCAGAACATATCTTTGTATATCAAATTCTAAAGAAGGAGAGAGAGACACGGAGATTCAAAAGACGCTACTTTTTAGAGGGTTTCTTCTTCGAGCTAACGACGACTTCCGGTTTAGGATGCTTCTCGGCTTCACTTGGATCCAGCCACTTGAGAGGGTGTCGATTGAAGAAAGGCCAATTCGGTACGGTGATCAGAGTCGTGAGGACAACACCTCCGGCGTAAATCAACATCATCGTCCTGAACGACGCCGTTGCGTATCCAACAACGAACGCCACTACGGCGGCGATCAATAGCAGGATCTGCATTAACTGCTCCGCCAATTTCTGTCCTTGCCAATCCATCTCTGAAACAACAAAAAAACGATTAGATCCTTCGAAATGAACCCAGATTAACACCGAATTCGAGCCTGGTAGAACACTAATTATCAAACTCGAATCGAACAGATCGATATCGACAGAGCATCAGTACCTGGAATATGATGTGAATCTCTCTGGTTTCTTCTCGAATCAGAACGGAAGAAGACGACGACTCGATAATCGGTTTAATGCAACTCAACCGGAAAGTTTGACTAATGCACAACTAATTTAACGCGCACGTACCCGTCGGATTCTGCAATTAATGGGCCTAATCGGTAAAAGCCCATGAAGTCTCCGCCCAAAACTACATCGTAACGGTTGATTTCCGCGATCCATGACGTTTCGAATTCAACCAATAGCAATCAAGTATGTTGCATTAGCGATCCTCGTCAAACCTGTACAGGTAGATCTGGACCGTTGGTTGGTTACAAGGAAACACACAATGTAGCATTGTAGTCCGTACGATTATAAAACATGAGAAACACATTGATGAGCGATGATAACCGTCCGATCGTCGATCTGCATTACTATCCTTGCCTATAAATAAATTTCAAGAGCCGTATACGCGAGAATAGTCTTTTTAATTTTCGTTTTCGAGATCGGAGCTCAAATTTGAATTCATAGAAGCAAGAGAGGTTTCGAAGAAAGGTACGAGTATTTCCGAATTTCTTAGATTTTTTCTTCTTCTCTTGGAATGTTTCTTCGTTTGATCGTTGAGCTTCGGAATTACTTTGGTAGGTGGAATGGAATTAGTGCGGATTAGTTTCTATTATTGATCATTATCGTCTTTTCGCGGATTCGTCTTCTGGATTTAGGTTTTCGGTTAGGAAGGAATCGTTACGCTAGATCTGTGTATCGTATTGTTAATTTGGATAGAATTTATCCGATGGCCCTGAAGCTGTAGGTTGTGAATAGATTTAACGGCGGTTGTTTGATTAGGGTTTCGCTTTCCCTCTTTGATAATATCTTGGTGACGCGTTAATGCTTGGTGATCGTCTTTGGATTTATCTGTTAATTTCACGATTCATTTTCAGAAATTGAATGTTCACGGGCTAAATCTTATTCTTGTAATGGTCAGATGGCTCGTACAAAGCAAACCGCTCGTAAGTCTACTGGAGGAAAGGCCCCTAGGAAGCAGCTTGCTACAAAGGTAAGCCTCTCATTGTTTGCTCTGAGTCGTTTTGATGTACACATTGTTTGGAGTTTGGTTGTAAACGCATGTTTCAATTTCATCAGGCTGCTCGTAAGTCTGCCCCAACCACTGGTGGAGTCAAGAAGCCACATCGTTACCGTCCAGGAACTGTTGCACTCCGGTATGTGATCCAAGTAAAATAGAGCCTCTGTTGAGTTGTTACTTGATTGACATTTAAGCTGACAAAACTCTGTTTCTTTGACAGTGAAATCCGTAAGTACCAGAAGAGTACCGAGCTGCTGATCAGGAAGCTCCCATTCCAGAGGCTTGTTCGTGAGATTGCTCAGGATTTCAAGGTAATGTGCAAAAGCAAATGTGTGGTTGATTTGAACTTGTTGATGATTCTGTTCTGTTATCCTTATGCTTGTTCTCTGTGATTGCAGACTGATCTGCGTTTCCAGAGCCATGCGGTGCTTGCACTCCAGGAGGCTGCAGAAGCGTATCTTGTGGGACTCTTTGAGGACACTAACCTCTGCGCCATTCATGCCAAGCGTGTCACCATCATGCCTAAAGACATTCAACTCGCTCGCAGGATCAGAGGAGAACGTGCTTAAGTGTTTGGGGATAACTGTGGTCGTATTATGTGAATGTGGTTTGTTCTAAATAGCGTAGATGGGCTTTTAGATAATGGCTTAAGAAGCTTTTGGTTTTAGGAGACTTGAAAACGTTGATGATGGTTGGTTTTTTCAATTTCTTGTCTAGTCGGTTTATGATTTGCTGTGTTTTGTGGTGTCTATTGCTTCTTTGTCAATATTGAACACCTTTGGTTGTTGCATTTTATTACTAAAACAATTAATATGTTCAAGTTTGACTATTTGGTTTGGTTTTCCCGGAATTTGATCAATCGGCTTAAGTTTGCTTCAAACGATTAACCTAATTCTCAAATGATCTCGAAACCGGTGATCCGTGTGATACTCAAAATTTTCGATCGTAGCCGTTGGGTTGAGTTGAGAAAACACAAAGTGCAAATGTTATAACCGTCGGATGAGGGATTAAAGGAAGCACACGAGAGCGTATCGTGATAAGCCCTTTCGTTGGTTTATTATAAATACCCCATTCAACGGCATTGTGGCCACATCCACAAACTTCAATTAATCCGCTATTACTCTCTCTCTCTGTCTCTGACGGAAGACAAAAGAATACAGAAGTCAGTCCAATCGAAGCGAAGAGGAGGTATGATTTCGGATTAGTTTAGAGTTTAGTTCCGTCAATAAATTTCCTGTTACTGTCTTCGATCTGAATATCTCTCTGATTTTCCCGACAAAAGAGTTTTGGGTTTTGACCAATTCCGTTTTGAAATTAGAAAAGAAAAGAAAAAAAAAAAAAAAATGTCCGTCTCAAATTTGCTTGATCGATTGCCCTGTGTAGACCGAGTCTGGTCTTTTTGTTGGATGTTACTCTCTTCATCATCTATCGCTTGTTTCTCGCTTCGAGGCTTAGCGTTGCTCATGTGTTTGTGGTCGATGGTCTTCATTGCGTATAGGTGTTTTGATAATTAGGGTTTTAGTGTTAATTTACCCGTTTTTGGCTATATCTGGATTGCTAACAACTCATCGTCAATGGTGTTGATTGGCGATGTTTATAATTATAAATTTCTTAGTCAATTAGTTATTATGGGATAATCGAATTTAGTAACTTGAATAAGAATTGAAATTTGGTGTTTAGGAAGAGATGGCTCGTACCAAGCAAACCGCTCGTAAGTCCACTGGAGGAAAAGCTCCGAGGAAGCAACTTGCCACTAAGGTTTGTTTCTTTTTAGTCTCTTTCGTGTGTTCAAAGTGTCCTCTTATTACGAAATTGAGTTTCCATCTTCTTCTTCTTAACTCAACCACAGGCTGCTCGTAAGTCTGCACCAACCACTGGTGGTGTCAAGAAGCCACATCGTTACCGCCCAGGAACCGTCGCTCTCCGGTTTGTCCATTTCCCATTTCCATATCATTCTTCTTCATTTATCTGTTACACATTGTGTTGAATGTCTTGATCATTTTTGGTTGACAGTGAAATCCGTAAGTACCAGAAGAGTACTGAGCTGCTGATCAGGAAGCTCCCATTCCAGAGGCTAGTCCGTGAGATTGCTCAGGATTTCAAGACTGATCTTCGTTTCCAGAGCCATGCTGTCTTGGCTCTCCAAGAAGCTGCAGAAGCATACCTCGTTGGTCTCTTTGAAGACACCAACCTCTGTGCAATCCACGCCAAGCGTGTCACCATCATGCCTAAGGATATTCAGTTGGCTCGCCGTATCAGAGGTGAACGCGCTTGATCCGAAAACCACGTAGCCCATCAAGCAAGCAAGCTCTCTCAATTGCTGTGTTTTAGTGAGAATTAAATTACTAGTCAGAATATGTCTGCAATCTAAGATTATTTGTGTTTTGTTCTTTCAGTTGTGTGTGTTTGCAAAACTCTTTGTTAAATTATGCTTTTAACTCCTTAATCACGGTTTCATTTTTCTCTTTAATTAAAAGAATGTTTGTGTTTTATTGAATTCTTCTTAAACAAATCCGATTTTATATTTGACCAAACACAAAAAAACAGAGAGAGCGAATGAGACGGTAAAATAGAGAGAGCGAATGAATGGTGAATGATATTTCGGAAATAGTCCGATTTGATCGGCTCTTGTTTGTTTGTTTTCGCAAAAAAAAAAAAAAAAAAAATTCCCCTGAAAAAAAGGAAAATGCATTTCCTATATNAGGAAAATGCATTTCCTATATTTTGACCATAATTTTTACTTTTTCTTTTTCCGTCGTCTTAAATAAGTTCCTAGTCCAAATTAATCAAAACCCATTAACCAAAAACTATATCTTTTTTTTTCTCTGATAAAAACATTCATTCATCGTCAATGGGAGAAGCAGACGAGAAACCATCCACTGACGGAGCTTCTCCGAGGTATTCATCGAACAAAGTTGCTGATATCGACACAGAGCTTTCGAAGATGAAAGCTTCTCTCGAGAGCAGAGAGAGCGAAGTCGTTTCTCTAAAAGCCGCGTTATTGGAGAAAGACGTCCTGACGAAGAATCTTGAAGCCGAGATTGAGAAAAGTAAAGAATCGGAGAAGAAGCTTCTTGCTTCGTTTGAAGAATCCAAGGTAGAGATTGCTTCGTTAAAAGTGAGGATTGATGGCTCTGATTCGAGCGAGGAAGAAGACGAAGACGATAGCTCTGTTCAGGGAGATTTCGATATCGAGTCAATGAAGAACGAGATGGAATCGACCAAGGAGAGTCTCGCGCAGGCTCACGACGCTGCAGAAGCATCTTCTCTAAAGATATCTGATTTGCTTGAAGAGATGAAATCGGTTAAGAACGAGCTTAAATCAGCGATTGACGCAGAGACGACGAGCAAGAAAGCGATGGACGATTTGGCGTTGGCGTTGAAAGAGGTAGCGACTGATTGCAGCCAGACGAAAGAGAAGCTTGCGGTTGCGGAAACAGAGCTCGAGGCCGCGAGGTTGGAGTCTCGGGAATGGAAAGAGAAGCACGAGGAAGCGAGGAAAGAAGCGGAGTTGCTCAAGAACACGAGCGAGAGGCTAAGGATCGAAGCAGAGGAGTCGCTTCTGGCGTGGAATGGGAAAGAGTCTGTGTTTGTGAGCTGTATAAAGAGAGGAGAAGATGAGAAAAACTCGCTTCTTGATGAGAACAATAGGTTGCTTGAAGCTCTCGTCGCTGCTGAGAATCTGAGCAAGAAGGCTAAAGAAGAGAATCACAAGGTTAGAGACATACTTAAACAGGCGATTAGTGAAGCTAATGTTGCCAAGGAAGCGGCGGGGATGGCGAGAGCTGAGAATTCGAATCTGAAAGATGCCTTGTTGGACAAGGAAGAGGAATTGGAGTTTGCGATGAGGGAGATGGAGAGAGTTAAGGTTAATGAAGCTTTGGCTAATGAAAATGTTAAGAAGTTGAAGAAGCTGTGTTCTGAGATTGAGGTGGCTATGGAGGAAGAGAAACACAGGAGCTTGAGCAGGCAAGACTCGATGCAGAAGGATGTGGAAGTTGTTGAGAAGAAGGTTGAGGAGAAGGAGAAGAAGGAAGAGAAGAAGGAGAAGAAGAAGAAGGAGAAGAAAGAACATAGTAGCGAGAAGAAGGAAGACAAGGACAAGGAGAAGAAAGAGCACACGCAACAGAACATTGATAAGAAGATGATTGGTAAGACTTGTAGTTTCAGTATCATGAAGCTCGCTCACAATCACCATCACAATCACAATCACAAGCACAAGGAGTCGATAGAGGAAGAGACGAAAGCACAAGACAGCAACAACAACAACGGCAATAGCAATCACACTGACGATAGTGTTGAAGGAAGCTCTCCACGTTCGGATTCTTATCTCTTCAAAGGATCGATCTTTGACGTGGCGGAGACGCCACACGCGGCAGGAGCGCAAACGCATCACAAGAGGAGGTCTTCATGTACGTTTTTGGAAGAAGTAGAGACGATTAATCCAGAGGATTTGGAGAATTTGGATGGGAATCATTTGGAAGAAGGAGAGTTGAACGACAAAGGAGCAGTAGCAGCGAGAAAGAAGAAGGCTTTTATTCGTAGGTTTGGAGATCTTCTGGTGAGGAGGAAAAGCTTGAGTTTCTCACACAAGAAAGAGTCTTCCACTGATTCACAAGATAAGCTGCAGCAACCGCAGACGCCGACCTCACCGTCTCCGCCGCAACCGCCGATGTCTCCGGAGCCCTGAAGACAATTTTTTTTATCTGTTTTGTGTATTGTGAAAGATACGCCATTAATTGTTGTATTTTTCTTCTTCTTCTTTCAGATTGAGTTTGCAGGAATCGTTTTTTCATGTACATAAACAAACCCTATTGAGTTCGAGTTTTGTTGTAACAAGGATTTGATCATTTCAATCTGCGGAGTGGTTTAGCGTTTGAATCACACTCATCAAAAGGCAAAAGCTGTGAATTGTGTGATATTACTGGAACTAGCACATTGTGATCAATCCGGTTCTCTGTCTGGTTTGTCTTGGAATTCTAATTCCCGGTTTGGACGATTTAGAGGAGACGAAAGGTTTCATTGATTGGGCCACAATTATGTAGTTTCTCCTAAGTAGGTCTTACCCGGCACAGTGACTTTAGATATGGCCTGAAAATTAATATGGGCAGACAAAAGGTGGTTTATAGGTTGAGAAAAATTCCTTTACATAAGAAAAGAATTCCACTTTATTCGAATGTAGAAAGCGAGATTCAATTTGTTTTGTTATAAAAGCACAAAAATAGAAACAATATTCATTTCTTAGTTGTCAATTTCTCTCTCAAATCCTTTAGTGCGATTTCTTTTGTTGCCTTTTTCTCAACCCTTATTTTTGCACTGAACCAAATTACAAAGCGAACAGAATGCGCATATATAAAAAATGAAATGAAATGCACTAAGCCAAATTACACTATATTTGCACTAAGCCAAATTACAAAGCGAATGAAATGCACATGTATGGAAAAAGTAGTTTAATAAAGAGCACATCAATCTTCTAACCTAAATGCGACTGTGCTTGTCAATAGCCATGTAAGAAAGCTCTAATATTTTATTTTCCATAATTGATTCCGATGATAAGTTCAGTAATTACAGTAACTCAACGGTGATGTGCTTTTACATGCAGGACAACTTCTTGCCAAGATTTGACCTTGGATGGCTCATCACCAACATCGCCTGTCTTGCATCCTATCTGATTGACACCATGCGTAGGAGAATGATGATGAGATCAATTGAATGCCTCAAGTACGATGGTTCGCTAGATGCTTTCCAACAGATCATCAAGAATGAAGGAGTCAGCTCACTCTTAAAAGGTGCTCGTGCCAACATTGTCTTTGCTACTATTGGTGCCTGTGTACTTGCTGGATACGACGAACTTCAGAAGTACTGATCTCCTTTGCATAAATTCCAACGCTTAAGAAACTTTTTTTTTGGATTTTTGGCATATTATAATTTTGAAGACTGATCAAACACTCTCTCGCTAAATCAATGTACCAGCCGTACTATATTTTGTTTTCGTATTATTACTTTAAATCACCAAATCAAATTTCAACATATACTAATCAAGAAATCAAACCCACCACAATGTTCACACACACATCCGTATCCATACTAACATTTCAACATCTACTAATCAAAAAAGCAAACCCACAAGAATATGAATATTCCACACATATTTGTTTTGAGAAAAAATCACATTTTTTAATATTGAGATATTAATTACATAATGCCATTCTTTATTTTCTTTATGCTAATTATTTTAATCAATTTCCCCATACACATATTTTTAAGATTATCAAACAAACAAAAAACGAAGGAAATATCTTCTCAGCTAAAAATAGCGTGATTATTCAACAACAAAAAAGCGTGATTAGCTGCTTTATTTCAATCAAAGTGTCTCTTTTTTTCGTTTTTTCCGAAATTTCATAATCACTGACTTTCATATTTATTTG
>OVBJ01001146.1:0-33214 GCA_900406535.1 Noccaea bulbosa
TGGTAATTTGGAAAGCAAATCGAAAAACATTTTGTGAAAATACTTTAGTGTCATCTTCTATGCATTTAAGTAGATTCTCTATTTCTCATTTTCTTGCAAATGTGTGAACTGAATCAATCTTTCTGGAATATGAACATGACAAAAAATAATAAAAATGCAAATTGGGTTTATAAAGTACCTCAAAAAAATCTTGATCTTCAGTGATAATTAATTTCAAAACTTCAATGATGAAACTTACAGATAATAAGTATAGGTAGTGAATGTTTCGAAATAATATCGAAAGATTTGGAGTGAAGAGGATTTGGGGTCAATNCCTGAAACGAAAGACTTGGTGTTAGTGCATATAATTGAAGCAGAGGAAGGTAAGATGATAATAAAGATGCAGGGATAAGCAAACTGATCTTCAATAAATAATAATTTAAGGTTTTTGAAACGACAATGGGAAAAGCTTGGCATTTTTGTATCTTCTTCGACGAAAGTAATAAAATATGTAGTTTTAAAGTTATGACTAAATCCAAAATGTGACAAAACCAGATTCTTGAATCAAAAATTGGAAACACATTTATGTATAATCAATTTTCAAAACATAAAAATAGAAAATCCATAATAATTTTTTAAAAGTATAAAAATTTGGAATCCGCGCGTAGCATGGATAATACACCTAGTAGAGTTTAAGGAGCGACCGGTTAGTGAATTTATTTCACCCTACAATGACTATCATTTTTTTCTTCGCAAGGGAAATTAAGAGTAGAGCTGGGCACAAGGCAGGTACCCGCTTTTTTTGGATGCCTTGTGACCTGCCTTGACTTATTCGAAATCTAGAAATACCGACTTGTGACTTGCCTTGAACTTCACAAGTACTTGAGGCAACAAGTACTTGCACGAATTTGGCCGAACCGCAAGTACTTGCCTTGCCTTGTGACCAGACCAAAATTCCAAAAGGAGAGGAGAGAGAGAGAAAAAGCAAAGGCTTCAAAGCCCAAAGTGAAAGAATTTTGTTACTTTTGTGTGCTAATGGGCTAATAACTAATGGGCTCAATACTTAAATTGGGCTGGATTATTTGAGGATTATCATGTGTGGGCTATGTTATATTGATCTGCTAACAAAAATATGAAATAAATCTACAAAACTAACAAGGCAAGTATTAACGGGCAAGTATCAATAAAAAATATGACTTGTGACTTGTCTTGTACTTGCAAGTATCTAAATTTTGTGACTTATTACCTGCCTTATATAGAATAAGTACTTACTTGAACAAAACGGATGAAGATAAGTAATGGTTTTTTGAGTAAGTAACTGGTACTTATGCTCAAGAGAGATATCCCAATATATGATTCGAAACGAGTAGTTTCGTAACTTTCGTTGGACCCATTCCTTTCGCGTGGGCCGAGCCGGTGGGCGTTTTATTTTTGTTTATCTCTTGATATTTGTTTGTTTTATGATCACATGGAGTATAATTCAAATTAATTTTATTTGTGAAAAAATTTCGTCATCTCTTTCTAACGAAATAATAAATCAAAAGGGGGATCGTATTTCTATTTTTTTTTGTCACGACCTGAACTCGTAGGTACATAATAAATAAAATTTACCTTCAATACATTTTTGTAGCGTTTATTAAAATTGAATTATCATCATTCATCAATTGTAAAACTTATTACGCTGGATGACCTGATGTTGAACTGTTTTCCTTTTGTGTGTTAATGTTTCTGTTTCATGATCGTAATTAAAATCGCTGATGAACGTTTTAACGGATTAAAATTTTATTTATGACCTAATAAGAACATTAATATTATTCAGTTGGTGATAAAAAAACGAAAATATCATCTAGTGTATTATTCAGTTGATGATAAAAAAAAACGAAAATATCAACTAGTGTATTATTTTTTAGACCACTATACTAATTATAGTCAGGTTTTTTATTCTTCGCTTTACTTTATTTATTTGTTACATATATATATATATATATAATTCACGGCATTTCTGTAAATAGAAAAAAAAATCGTCGATAAACATAATTATATAATATTGTACTTATTAAATGGAATCAAACATGTAATTTTCATGTTGCAATCTGGATCAGGAGATCTTTCCGCGACATGTATGTCCAAAGTAGGATCCGATGAATCACGTTCTTTTGGTCAACTCATTTTCATTTCAACCATATCCTATAAACAATTAATTATTTGATTGGGTTGTGAACGCAGAAGTTAGTAGCTAATGCGTAGCGCTTATTAATATATCAAAAATATGCTTCCTCTCTTACACACCAGCCGTCGTCATACTTTAATCGAAAAAGGAATGAAGAAGAAATAAAAATAGGAAACTATGCTGTACAGTTTCTTGAAAATAGGAAATAGATTAATTGTTTACGCTACATGAATCCGAAACTCTTTTCTTTCTTTTAAAGAAGATGCCGTTACTTTTTGAACTTTGAAGGGAAAGTTTGCTGTTTGCATGAGTGAATTATTAATTGCATCCCAAATGTTTATTTTCGTTAGATTTATCACTAGATTTCAAATAACTATGGTTTAAACTGCATTTTTTTTTTTTAATTGAAGATCGATGACTCTAGTCTCTACTATTATGTGCTCTACAAATCTCTTTGATATCTAATATAAAGTTGACCTAATTTTTCCTTATTATAACGATTAACGTCAATTCAGGTAGAACTAGATGGGACTGTGTTTGATTTAACCAAAATAGTCATATCTACATAGACGTATTCCACGAATGAGTTGTTTAATGGTTGAGGAGTCAACCTCATGACGAGTCTCGTCTTTCCCGTACGTACGATTACGAAAGTATGGTCCTATTATTATATCTCATTTATATATGTATCTATCTCCACCGACTTCTCCAATGGACCAATACTATCTCTACCACACTTTGATCGTCCTTTGTATCATCCAAAGATCTCAGTTACATCACTTCTCTGTCCCTCCCTCAATTTAATTTTTATCGCCCACCGTTTCTATTATTTTATCATCTGTTTTCTACTTGAATCACATCGTCCACGACAAAAAGAAAAATATATGTATATTAGTATATATAGAGAGAGATATTAGTGTGAAGATATGTGTCGTACCCTATTGGTTAAATAATTTGGTATGTGGGAGTGAGTGGCATATATTTAAAAAAAAAATCATTAATTCACTGCAATGTGTCTAACGTAAGGCCAAAAAAACATAATCTGAGTGACATAGCTGGGTAAATTGAGTAGGGAAGAGTTGCAGGATTGTAGCGAGAGGAGTGAGCAAGAGAGTATGGACTCACTGAACAAAATAAATAAATAATCTTCGTATTGATAAGTTTCAATATTAGCAAAATGAACAATCTGTTAACAGTCTTATCTAACTTTCTCATTTCTTACCACCCTCCAACATTATTCTGCAATTCTGTCTTCTTTCCCACCTAATATTTACCAAAAATTGACATAAATCTCTTTAAGAAGAACTCCACGTTTTAGGAAGATTAGTGTTGATTGTTTCTCTATATTGTTTTTTGTTATCTACATATTACTTGTCATCATCATTAGATAATTTGATACCAGCTTCAACTCTGAAAAATTCGAAACATTTCACACAATATGCATTAACCGAAAGCCAATCTGCACTAGAAAATAGCAAAACTTGAAAAGATAATGAGATGCTGCATATATAACTATAAAATATACATTTCCTTTTATAATATTTTGTACTTACCCTGATTATTAATTAGTGAAAAATACATATCTGTGTGTTCACTAATAAGCCAACCGAGAGCACGAGAATAGTGCAGTACTACTGGCTGGCAGGCATGTAATGTAACAATTAATTAAAACAGTAAGAAACGTACTTGTATAGAAATAAACTGATAAAACAATTCAGTTATCAAAGGAAGAAAACATATTTAATCAAAGAAAGAAAGAAAGAAAAATTATTTCCTTTTTTCTCTTTTGTTTTTATTCTTGAAATGTAAATTATTATTAACAAATTTGGATAATATTTCTTCTTATGTTAAAAATGGGACCCACGAATAAATTTACGTTAACCATGGTTAATGCTGTAAAATCCCATTTCAATAAATTCCCACACTTCTCTCGTCCACCCCTGGCGCTCACTTCTTTTTAAGTTTCATCTCTCTCTCTCTCTCTCGCTCTCGCTCGCTCTCTCTCTCTCGAGTCTCGCGTCTGCAAAGAGACAAAAACGATCCCTCTAAAGCGTCGACGTTTCGGTAGCTTCCGGAATTAGGACACTCGGTCAACGGCTTACGGCGGCGTAAGGATAATTTACTCCGACAATGACGGTTTTCTCCGGCAGACAAGTCGTTCCGATGGATTACGAGGCCGAGGTATCACAGCGGCTTCTGGATGCTATCCTAGACGGCGATATCAGAACGGCGTCGGATTGCGTTTCCGATCCGCTCGTCGACGTTAATTTCGTCGGCGCCGTCAGCTTAAAGACGAGGAGGAGCGAGGTCGTGCTCCGTGACGAATCCGCCAGCGATATCCGAGTGGAGTACGAGGAATTCAAAACTGATGTAACCGCCTTGTTCCTCGCCGTTAATTTCGGAAACGTAGCTCTCGTGAAGAAGTTACTCGTAAGTTTTTTTTTTTTTCTTTTTCAATCAATCCGATTTCTTTCCTATGAATGAGATTAGCCGTTTCTCATCGTCTCTAGCTTAGATTTTGAAACCGATCAACACAAATCTGCATTGATTAATTGAAATTTGATCTCCACGCGGCGTTATCTGCCAATTAATATACAATTCGCCGTTATTTTCACGGTTGATACTCAAAGGGATTTGAATATCTTTGTTTATGTTTGTTTGTTCTGAGCTAAAACTGTTGTTACGCTCTATTAATTGGGGACGCAACTGATGGAGAATCGTTTTCCTCGTGATTTCCTATTTTCCGTTTGTTTTCGCGCATTTCTGATTATACTGACATTTCGTGGATTTTCCGCACCTTTTTTTTGTCTCTTGAATTAAAGACTCGAATATATTATGTCTCGGTCTCAGTAGTCTACTTTACTTTACTTTTTCTTTTCGAAATTCAAATTTCGGACTCTGCTTATTTCCTCTTCTCTCTGTTTTTTTTTTTTCAACGAAATAAATTGTTCCTGTAAATTTTGATAAATCGGCTTCCATCAAATTTTCACTTCGATTTCCAGATAGTTAATCAGGATGAACTAATTCAGTTTGCAATATAGTATTTTCTGATTGTTTTTCTTTCATTACTCGTATTTGTCTATACTTAAGCTCTACCATTTTTTTTTTTTTTTTTTTTTTTTAATTTNTTTTTTTTTTTTTTTAAATGTGGATCGGATTCCGTGCGAGTTTTAAAATTCATAATCTGTTGACTAGCTTCAATCTCACTGGTGGGGTTTTTTTTAGGAATCTTACAAGATGCCGAAAATGTAAAAAAGGAATTATTTTAATTCCCTTTAAATGAGTCACTTAGCATATTAGGCGGACATCATTTTCCGATCTTGAAGTCTCACTTGGCTGCAACGTCACAGAATCCCAATTGTATATCTCCTCAGTTTTGGACCTTTGTTAGACCATATTCGCTTTAACCTGAATGCTGGATTTGTGCTTTAAATGCGCAATCCCAAGAGTTAATTAGGCTGAGATCTTGGAAAAAAAATAAAACACTTGGATATTGATTGCTCTTAGTTGATGGATATTTTGAGACAAAATAGTCTCACTATTGGCTTGCAGTGATAATTGAGTGATATGATTTGATTCTCATGTTCCCTGAAAGGAACTGATGATATTTAGTACGACAAGAAGTGTTCACAAACAGAACCTGAGGCCCCCCCATATGGTTCTGTCACTTGTCATTAGCTGCATCTGGAGTACATATGAATACTATATTTGCATACTTTCTCCTCTTTCCTTTTAAAAATCATCATCAGATGTCTGAGATCAAGCCATGCTCCTTTGCGTCAGGGTTGTTCCCTTTCATGTAGATCCATTTCAATTATTCATTTTGCATTATTATACAACTTAGTACTATTTATAAACAGTTTTTTTATTTATTTTGTCTTCTTCTGGTTCTTGTTTTCACCCCACGTGGAGTCCTTAGCACATAGCAGGCTAGCTTAAGATAATCTTTACAGTGATCTGACCTTTTGTGCAATATCATATCACAGAACACTGGAGCTGATGTGAACCAGAAGCTCGTTAGAGGATTTGCAACTACTGTAGCTGTAAGGGAAGGTCATTTCGAGGTACTTGAGATTCTACTCAAAGCCGGTGCTTCTCAGCCCGCTTGTGAGGAAGCTCTTGTAGGGGCAAGCTATCACGGACGCTCGAGGTTCGCTGAGCTGCTTATGGGAACTGATCTTATTCGTCCTCAGGTCGCTGTGCACGCTTTAGCCACTGCTTGTTGCAGAGGTTTTGTGAAAGTTGTAGAGACCTTGCTCAGAGTAAGTTCTTCATCTTGTGATTTTTAATAATTGACTAATGATATTTGTTCAATGGGCGTCTTACAGAAGATGTTATTATGTTCTTGCTTCATTGCAGTGCGGAGTAAATGCTAATTCAACTGATAGGCTTCTGCTTCAATCTTCAAAACCTTCTCTCTACACAAATGTGGACTGTACAGCTCTTGTTGCTGCCATTGTCCATAGGCAGGTCTCGGTCGTCCGCTTGCTACTGCAGGTAATTAACAGCTCTAACAAAATTTAAAACTTGTATCTTGCGAAGAGAGTATGATGATGTGTCTAAGACATCCAAGCTTTCTTTCAATGATCTGCACAGGCTGGTGTGAAGACAGATGTCATGGTGAGGCTTGGAGCATGGTCATGGGACACTAACACTGGAGAAGAGTTCCGTGTGGGAGCCGGAGTGGCTGAGCCTTACCCTTTAACATGGTGTGCTGTAGAATACTTTGAAACCAGCGGCGACATTTTGCGTATGCTGCTCAAAGTCCAATCTCCAAACGCTCCTCACAACAGTCGCACTCTGCTCCACCATGCCGTCCTCTGCGGTGACCAGGCAGCCGTCAGAGTCCTCCTCAACTGTGGCGCCGATCCTGAAATTCCTGTTAGGACTTCACGAGGCACTGAATTCCGACCGATTCATATCGCTGCACGTTGTGGATCAGTGGAGATCGTACAACAACTGGTTGGCTTTGGCTGCGATGTTAACTCAAAGACTGATGCCGGGGACACGGCTCTGCTGATCTCAGCAATACACAAACATTCAACATTGTTAAAGGTTCTTGCCCTCGCTGGTGCTGATTTTGGCTTAGTGAACAAGTTCGGCCACTCGGTTATCTCGATCGCTGGATCAAACAAGTGGTCTCTCGGATTACAACGAGTAATTCTTGAGCTGATCCGGTTCGGATGTGTTCCGCATTCAAGCAACGCTTCGGTTTTCTCGCCTTTGCTTTACGTGGCTCAAGCAGGAGATGCCGAGGCGCTTAAATCTCTTGTAAGAGCTCAAGACATCTTCCTAGACTATCAAGACGAGGAAGGCTTCTCGGCTGCAATGCTAGCGGCCATGAATGGACACGTCGAAGTGTTTAGAGTCCTAGTCTACGCTGGGGGAGACGTGAAGCTATTCAACAAATCCGGTGACACGGTGGTTTCTCTGTCGGAGAAGAACGGTAACCGGGACATGATCGAGAAGGTGATGCTCGAGTTTGCTCTCGAGAAGGACAACAGGAACATGGCTGGCTTCTACGCTCTACACTGCGCTGCAAGGCGTGGAGACGTCGAAGCGGTGAAGCTTTTGAGTGGGAAAGGATACGGTCTGGACACACCGGATGGAGACGGCTACACTCCCTTGATGCTTGCGGCTATAGAAGGCCATGGATATATGTGCGCGTTCCTAATCTCCCGTGGCGCAAACTGCAATGCTAAGAACGGAAGAGGGATAGTGCTGGTGGATCTCGCGGTTGGTGATGCGGAGGAGGTGATCCGTAACGAGTTGTCTCGGAGGTTTGTGGTAAAGGGGAGCAGTGTGATGAAACATACCAAGGGAGGGAAAGGGAAAAAGCACGGGAAGGGATTGAGAATGTTGGAATCAAGTGGAGTACTAAGTTGGGGGAAGTCGCGAAAGAGAAACGTGGTGTGCAAGGAAGCCGAGGTTGGGATGAGCCAACGGTTCATGAGGAACCGGAAGGGGAAAGGCGATGCAGCGCAGGAGGGAGAAGGGGTTTTCAGGGTAGTGACTACAGAGAACAAAGAATTTCATTTTGTGTGTGAAGGTGGGATGGTGGGTGCAGAGATGTGGGTGAGAGGAATAAGACTTGTGACCAGGGAGACTATCTGTGGGCGAACTCAGAATTAGAGTGTTGTTTTGTATATATATAAACAAGTTTTGAGAAAGGGAGTTTCATTTTGAAGGTAGCGTGCTTCTGTTGTCTTGGGGGTGTTTATAGATGTTGGGTTTTGCTGGTTCAAGTTCTAGGTTTGATATCTGCAGTACATTTGTGAAATAGCTCAATGTAATATTTGAGATTCAAGAATTGAATATGAATGAAAGAGGACATTTCAATGGATTTGAGATTCTCCAACTATTTAAATTTATGGTCCAGCACTGAAATTTAGCATGTGATCAGGACCTGGATATTAAAAACAGCATGAGATTCGTGTCTCTTTTTAAAACAACAAGAAGATCTTTAAAAAGCATTACATAACACAACATGAAGTCAGCACTTTTGTTTACCAGTCACAAACGCAACAAGCTATAAGCAGCAGAGAGAGATAAATAGATAAGCTTTGAAGTTTCTAATCACTATTGTAACCATCATCATCGTTATCCTTATCTTCGTGGTCTTTCACCACTCGTTCTATGAACTGTCTTCTAACTCCAGCCATCACCCTTGAGGAGTCATCGTCTCCACCTTTGCCATCGTTAAGAACTGGCTCTGACTGACACAAAACCAAGGCTACACCTGAAAAACCATACCAGTTGCAAACATCAGCGTTTCAGATGAGAAAAAAGGCTAGAGATGAGACATGACATAGTTATCAAACACAAATTATATCAGACAAAGAATAAGGCTTTTAAACTTACTCTCTGGGGTGCATCTACGACCAACGCTCTTCAAGCCTACATGGGTTCCTTTAACGGCGCCATGGTGGTACACCAGCAAGGTAGGAAGATTGCAATCAGGGTAGTTCGGAATACAATCAGTGGATATTATCTTGACGAACTTTGTTGCTGGGTATCTGCTAGACAATTCATCTAGACAACCCAATAGCAAGCCACACTCTGCAAAACTATCAGATTAAACAAGAAATGAACAAAAGTTCAGTGTTTTTTAGCATCTGAATTCTTCAAAGCAATCAGAATTCGGAAATACTTTCAAAAGCATACCCATCTTTGTAGAGACAAACAACAACCCAATCTTCAGCAGAAGCTTGCGTAACTTCCCGCACAAAATCAGAGCCCGAGATGGGAGTCACTGATCCATACCTCCTAACTTTTGCAGCTTCTCTCAGCTCCGTCAACCTCTTCTTCCTATCAAAACATTAGAGCAGATTCATCAAGTGTGTTTAGCGTAACCATCGAATTAGTACTACTCTTTTCTTCAGACATTACGAATAGAAAACGTTTCATATCCAACATACAAACAAGTCGAGAAACACCAGAGCTTGATAATTGCATTCCCGATCCGGGGAAGAGGACAAAAGAGCTAGCCAGCTAGCTAGATGACATTAGATCCGAGAAATCGAATTCACAATCCAGAATCTCATCTCAGCAAGGATTCTACAGCGTTACTTGAAATGGTATATAAG
This sequence comes from Noccaea bulbosa, assembly GCA_900406535.1. Taxonomy (NCBI): domain Eukaryota; kingdom Viridiplantae; phylum Streptophyta; class Magnoliopsida; order Brassicales; family Brassicaceae; genus Noccaea; species Noccaea bulbosa. The sequence continues at coordinate 9,736 of OVBJ01001146.1, forward strand.
AAAGCAGAATGTTTGATTAGATCTGCAAACCTGTATTCTTCGAGGAAGCGATCATCGTCGAGATCCTTGTCGTCCTCGAGATCCTCAAGCTCCTCCTCTGTCTTCTCATCGAACCACGCCTGGTCCTTAGGAGCTGAAGCCTCGTCTTGCGCCGGAGTATAAGACGGCGGTTTGAATGCCGGAGCCTTCGCAGGGAGATTCCCCAACTTCCGCTGGATATCGTCCCACTGCGTCGACGTTCCTTCGACGTCCTTGTAAACGAAATGATAATCCGCCATCGATTTTACCACCTACGAAGCTTCAAATCTTCTCCGTTAGATTACAAAGAAAACCTTTGAATCTGAGAGAAGAAAAGCAGATTGCTTTGACACTCTGTGATCGCAATCTCGTAATGGTGGAGAATGCTTTCTTCTCCTACTAAAAGGTCAGACCGGCGACTGGTCTGATTAAACCGAAATATACCGAGGCTATTGCTCATCTGATTCTGATTCATGCCAAACCAAGACGGTTCGCAGTCGGTTTATACGTTTAAAGCTTTTAAGTCATCCTAAGCCAAAACCTCTGGCCCATTCCAAGTGTCAGCTCTTTAAGGGCATCTATTTTATGGAGAAGATCCAGAGATAATTAAACAAAACAGTTCGGAAAATCTTTTGAGAGGGAGAAGAAGGCGATCGATTAGGGTTTCTGATTTCGTCTGAATATTCTATATGGTCGGAGTTATGTACTCGTTAGAGGCTGTGATTACGTCAATCCAGGGTCTATCGGCGAGTTCTGGAGATTTATCTTCACTTCACAATCTTCTAAAAGGAGCTGAGGACTCCCTCCGAACCGACTCGGATGTTAAAATCTCCACTCTTGACCAGCTCGACCCCTCGAAGCATTCTCTCGGTTACCTGTATCTCCTGTGAGTTTATTTTCATCTCTTTTTCTAGGTTTAGCTCTTGCTGTTGTTTCGTGTATATTATTGTGGCTGATTGATGAGTTTGGTTAGTGGATTACCTGCGCTGGCTGTTTTTTTCTTCTCTTTGGTGTATTTATGGTTATGTTCATAGAAATTTGAGGTGTATGATGAGCTCGATATATTACTAGGAGGATTATTTTTACCCTTCTATTATTGGATATCTCAAGTTAGATTTTTTTTGTTTCGTTTGATTGCTCCAGTGAGGCTGTCACGCGTGGTCCAGTGTCGAAGGAGAACGCTTCTGATGTAGCTCTGTTAATTGCTCGGTTCATCAACTCTTGCGATGCCGGTCAGATTCGTTTAGCGAGCGAAAAATGTAATCACCGACTCTTCGAGGCGATCTTTTATCGTATTTCTGCGATCTTATCTTTAGGGGAGATGTTGACGTTATTTTAATTTGATCTTGCAGTTGTATCTCTTTGTAAGAGATTGAAAGACAATGTTTTGGAGCTCAAAGATCCCCTACGAGCGGTGGCACCACTGTTGACTGCTATTCATAAGGTTCAGGTCTCCACCAAGCGTTTGACTGCATTGCATCCAGATTTTCTTCAACTGTGTTTGCTGGCGAAGTGTTACAAAGCAGGCTTCTCCATTCTTAGTGATGATATCTTGGAGGTTGACCAGCCAAGAGATTTTTTTCTCTATTGCTATTACGGGTATGCCATTGCTATCAGTTTTCTGTTTTAATCAATGGTTATATCAACGCATTATAATAATCTGTACTTTGGACAGGGGAATTTTTTGGTAGTATGTTAGATTCTTATCCTTGATCCTTATGCTGATATATCAAAAATAACTTTCTTATAATAATCTGCACTTTGGACAGGGGAATGATATGCATTGGACGTAAGAGATTCCAGAAAGCATTGGAGCTTCTTTTCAAAGTAAGTCATTCTGTTTACCTTTTTCACATGATTTTTAGCCATCAAAGACTTTTGCTTTAGTTCTAATCGAAGTACTTGTTTCAGGTTGTCACTGCTCCTATGCATCTTGTCAATGCTATAGCTCTTGAGTCATACAAAAAGTACATATTGGTGTCTCTCATTTACAATGGGCATGTAAGGCCATCTGATACATTGGATGTTTTGAGTGGTATTGGTTTCACTTCAAGGATTGGTTTTATCTTATGATGTTACTCTTATGTAATCTTGTATGATTTTTACTTGTGCAGTTTAGTAACAGTCTCCCAAAGTGTGCTTCTACAGCTGCTCAGAGAAACTTCAAGGGCTTTTGTTTAGTAAGTTTGATCCGTATTCCTTGTACATTTATCGATCTGCCTGTGTTATGATTTTTGTGTGCATATGAGTTGTTTTTTTCCATTTTATGATGGCTAGTCCTCTTTTTTCCAGTTCATTCCAATGAATTCAGCTGCTTTGTATCTCATACAAGCTAGATCTATTTACGTGCTTATGATTTTCTCATTTACCCTTTTCGCAGACTTACATTGAAGTGGGTAACTGTTACAACGAAGGGAAGATCAATGAACTAGAGGCACTGGTTGTGGCCAGCAGCTCAGATTTTGAAAAGGTTATTCTCCCCTAAACACTCATTGTAGTTTCTGTACGGATATTAATCTTAATTCACCCTATAACTTGCATGGAATGCTATTTTTCAGGACAATAACCTTGGATTAGTTAAGCAAGCTGTGTCATCCCTTTACAAGCGGAACATTCTGAGATTGACTCAGAAGTACTTGACCTTGTCGCTTCAAGATATTGCCAACATGGTCCAACTTGCTAGTGCTAAGGAGGCCGAAATGCATGTTCTTCAGATGGTACTGTATTCTGTGTCTCACACGTTATTTTTGGTTTATAAGTATAACTGTTATATGATAGATAATATCATCTTTTCTTTCGAAACTTTCAGATCCAGGATGGTCAGATACATGCCCTTATCAATCAGAAAGACGGAATGGTCAGATTCTTGGAGGACCCTGAGCAGTACAAAACCAGTGAGATGATAGAGATCATGGATTCTGTGATCCAAAGGTATGTCTACAAACCAAATACGTTGCGTTGCTGTCACGAAACCAAGTTCTTTGATATATATTGTTTAGCCGAAGTAGAGTATTTGCATCAAACAAGCTGTGTGTTTACATGATTTTCAGGACTATTGGGCTGTCGAAGGATATCTTAGCCATGGATGAGAGCTTGTCATGTGATCCTTTGTACTTGGGAAAGGTATTAATGCCATGTTTCATAGACCAGTCTGTTCCTGAACCTGAGTTGCTCAGAGACTAAGCGGTTGAAACTTTTTGTCAGGTTGGAAGGGAAAGACAAAGGTATGACTTTGGAGACGATTTTGATACTGTCCCTCAGAAGTTCTCCATGTAAACAGCAAAAGACCAAGAGGAATCTGGAAACTTGGCTCAAAGACCGTAGTTGTGAACCTTGACAATGTTTCTTTTGCTTTTTTTTTTTTTTGGGTTCATTTATGTTGGTTAAGAAAGTTTCATATTTTTGTTTCTCACAATGGCCAACAAGTAGAGAAGAGATCATTTTGGACCCGCAAATCTTTTACCATACTTGATTGCTGCGATTAGGAAGTGTCTTGTGCTAATTTGCAATGATGAAGAAGCCCAGAGGACAAAAAGCGAAAACGGTGCCGTTTTCCTTTTCGCTTTAAAGCTTTAAAGCTTTAAACAACGTGTCGTTTTCTATGAATCTGATAGCACGCCGTCGCGGTGTTGTTTGGGCTAGTTTAAGGCCCATAACTCAAAAGTTAATAGGCTTTCCCGTCCCGCTAAGCGCCACGTAGATTTTCTGTTCTTTTAATCATCGTCTTTAAAAAAAAGGAGGAAAAATCATCGTCTTCTCCATTTCGTTTTCAACCTGATTTCCCTCTCTTATCCTCATTAAAAAAAATATATCTGAGAAAACTGGAGAGAAGACATATCGTAATCCTCAGAATCGCCGCCGGAGAATCTTTGCGCTTCGGAAAATTAATCGCTAATTCGGATGGAAGGGGTTATCACATGTTTTCATTCCAAATGCGTCTCTCTTCCAATTCGTTGTTTCCCTCTTTCTAGGGTTTCTTCACTTTCTCGGTGGAGTAACAGTAATTTGGTCTCATCATCGCGATGGGTTCCTCAGAGGACCTTGTGCGTTTCGGCTTCGAGCTCAGATACTTTAGTCGCGGGCGGTTCGCCAAAGGAGGAAGATGAGAGGCAGAGCAAAGTATCAAGCAAGAAGGAAGGAGATGACTCCGAGGATTTGAAGTTCTGGATGGATAAGAAAGGGTTGCCACCTTGCAAGGTTGTGCTCAAGGAGAGACCGGCTCATGATCAGAAGCATAAACCCATACATTATGTTGCTGCTAGTGAGGATCTTCAGGTGTTTGACTTAGCATTTCAGTATACTGTTCTATCGGTTTTCCGAGTATCAAATTCCGGGGATTGATGGTAAATCTGTCCTAATTCCCTCTTTTTTTTTTTACAGAAAGGTGATGTGGCGTTTTCAGTTCCCAATTCTTTGGTGGTCACGCTGGAAAGAGTTTTGGGAAACGAGACAATTGGTATGAGCCTTCCTCTTATCACATTTCCCATTCCACGAAGTTAGTCTTACAATCATGCCTAAATCATATTTGGATTAGAATTTGTGATTTCTCTTGCGTGGTCGCAAATTGAGGGTGTGGATATGGGCGTTTTGTTACTAATGTAATGCTATAACCTCCCATCCCATTTTTTTCTTACAGCCGAACTGTTGACGACGAACAAATTGTCTGAACTGGCTTGCCTAGCTTTGTATTTGATGTATGAGAAGAAACAAGGAAAGAAATCGGTATGGTATCCTTATATAAGAGAACTTGATCGTCAAAGAGGGAGAGGTCAGCTAGACGTGGAATCCCCGTTGCTGTGGTCAGAGGCTGAGTTAGAGTACCTAACTGGCAGTCCGACCAAGGTATTGCGTTAGTATATATGCATGACTTGTGATTGAATTAGTCTGGTGGGTTCTTAGTGTTGATCTTCTTTTACATGGTCCAGGCTGAAGTTCTTGAGAGGGCCGAGGGGATCAAAAGAGAGTACAAGGAGCTTGACACTGTCTGGTTTATGGCTGGTTCTTTGTTTCAGGTGTTTGCCTACTATGTGTTTTTAATATATGGAGTGCTAAATGCAGCAGCGAACTTATATCAAGTGATTTTTGTTTTGCAGCAATACCCATATGACATACCAACTGAAGCTTTCACATTTGGAATTTTCAAACAGGCATTTGTTGCCATTCAGTCCTGTGTGGTGCATTTACAAGTAATGTTTCATTCTTTTAGGAATTTCCCTTCACAATTCATATGTCCATCCTGTGTTTGAAAGAATACTTAGAGTTTATTTTAATAGTAATGGTCTTCCATCTGATACTCATAGCTGAATCAACAGATTAGCTTGCAACTCGTCACCTAAGCGACTAGTCAGGCGTTGCTTGTTGCTTCTCCTAATTTGGATTTGTTATGCTTCTTGCTGTACGCAGAATGTCAGTTTGGCTCGTCGGTTTGCTTTGGTTCCTCTTGGTCCTCCCTTGTTAGCCTACTGTTCCAACTGCAAAGCAATGCTTACCGCTGTTGATGGTGCTGTTGAACTCGTCGTAGATAGGCCATATAAAGCTGGGGATCCTATAGTTGCCTGGTGCGTTTGTGAACCAAGTTGCTTCCTGCTGCTAGCTTTCCCTTTCTGATTTATCTATCCTACTTTTGTGTTTAATCCTTTATTTCAAGGTGTGGGCCACAACCTAATGCAAAATTGCTTCTGAACTATGGTTTCGTTGATGAAGATAACCCTTATGATAGAATAATCGTTGAGGTAATTATGACACTTTGGTGCCTTACGGTAAACTTCAGCATAGAATTTCATGGAATTTTCTTAATTTTTTGCGTCATATATTGCATTTCAGGCAGCGCTGAGCACCGATGATCCTCAATATCAGGACAAGAGAATAATTGCTCAAAGGAACGGAAAATTATCTCAGCAAGTTTTTCAGGTATGTACGTGTGACTTTGCCATTTCAACATGCCGACTTTAAGATGTTTTGCCTGATTTTTTTTTTTTTTTTTTTTGCANCACGTCAGGTTCGTGTGGGAAAAGAAAAAGAAGCTGTTCAAGAGATGCTTCCGTACCTGCGGTTGGGTTACATGTCTGATCCTGCTGAAATGCAATCAGTTATTTCATCCCAAGGTCCAGTTTGTCCAGTAAGTAGAGGATGATTGACTTGGCAGACCTTTTGTCTATGTAACCTTTTAAGATTCCCTTGATTGTATCAAATGCTCAGACCCAACATGTGAGGCCTACAATGTTACTTGTCTACATGAAGCTACTTGTAAAGGTTTAACTCTCGGTCTGTTTCGTAGATGAGCCCTTGCATGGAAAGAGCAGTACTAGATCAGCTTGCTGATTACTTCATGAGGCGCTTGTCTGGCTACCCTACTACCCTGAAAGAAGATGATGCATTGGTATGTTCGTCAGACTTTGTAACTGCCGCATATTAAGCACTTTTTGTCCTGCATGATATTAATAGAATTTCCTGCTCAACAGTTGGCAGATCCTAGTTTGAATCCTAGGAAGCGAGTGGCCACACGGCTTGTCCGATTGGAGAAGAAAATGCTAGCTGCATGCCTCATGGCAACTGTTGATTTGTTAAATGAGTTGCCCGATACAACCATCTCTCCGTGCCCAGCACCATATGCTCCCTCCTTGAAATAAATAAAAAGGCACTTATCTCTGTCCCCCTCTCATAAATAACAACTAATGATAATCCTGACACTCTGTAAAACAGTGTTGTTGCAGGTTCGTGGTGTAGCTGCAATTTGTGGGACATGGCAAGAGTACTTTTTTGGTCGTGTCCTTGATCATTATAATGTGAGGTCGCTTAGTTAAGGTCCGTTTCGTGTGTACAAATCCATATCTGACCATAGTGTCTAGTTGAAATAAGTTTTTGTGTGAAACCATAAAATTGATTTCTGTTTTTCTAATGCATTGGAATTGCAGGTAGGTCTGCTTGGAGCGTTATCTCTCTCGCTTGACACGCAAATGTTTCAGCCTAAACAATCAAGGTTGCGTTATGGAAATCCTGCGAATGTAATTACAGACATGAAACCTTAAAACTTCACCTTGTTATTCCCTACTCTTGAGTCCTGACCCTCTGTAATGGATTCTTTATCTGTGTTTTAGTAATTTAGAATTTCATCGTTTTAACAAAAAAATGAAAATGAAATTGGGTTTATCTTCAGAAACTCGGTTTAGCTTCCCAAGTCGAAATCCCATTGGAATACGAAAAACGTCAGGACAGGCAGATAAAATTAGCAAAAACGGCACGTGGTTATTTGATTCCGTTGACTACATATACAATTGTGTTTCCATTTAAAATATCTAATTGTTTTGCTAGATTAGATATTTCGATTCCAATCCGACGGTCTATATTCCCCGTGTGTTTCCGGTAACCGAATCTCGTTAACCGCTGTTCCGTTAGGGCGGTATCAGAATCAGACAGTGGAGAGTATAGAGAGAGAGAGAAGGAAACATTTCTCTCGTCTCTTTACTTCTCGGTCGTCTTCGTTATCCGCCTGTTCTATTTTATCAACTTCTACATCAAAGGATTTGTGTTATCGTGCTCCCCCCTTCGCATCGTCTAAGGTTTCGCTTCTCCTTAACTTCTCTGGCTTCCGATTCAGTTGGATCATCGATTTTCGCGGCTGTTCTAAATTTCTGTCGGTGAGTTGCTTAATTTCTTTTATGTTTTCGTATCGGAGTATTTGCTTCTCTCGGTCAAATTAGGGTTTTGAATCTTCTACTGTCGAATCGAGATTTCTGCTTTTCTAATTGTCTGCGTTTTAGAAATGAATCTGAGCTGTAAATGTTTTCGGAGATTAGCGTTCTCAAGCAAATCCGTCACACGAGATGGTTTGTTCCGTGCAGGTTATACTGATCCGGAGCTCTACACGCCAATAAGGCAAATCTGTTGACAACTTCGTCGATATGACTGTGAGAAACGTTCTCAGTGGTTTCCTTGGAGATTATTGCCATAACAGCTTCGAGGCACCTGGTGGATATGATGAAGGGTCTGATAGCCCTAGTGCCTCAGAGGGTTCTAATTGTTCCAAAAGAAAGTTCGGGGGGTTAAATTATTCTGACCATGAAACATTTGGCGTCTCCAAATTGGTATTACCCTTGTATGGCTTGTCATCGTCAGAAAGGAAGGAGTTGATCCGTAGGCTAAGACAAGAGCTGGAACAGATTCGTTTCTTCCAAAAGAGTTTCGAGGTTTCTAGATCAATGGCTGTCTCTGGTTCATCCGCAAGCAGATTGGGTCGAGCCAAGAGTTTTGGAAAGTCTCGTTGCTCCACGGGGCCAGGAAAGACAGTGAACCCCATAGCTGCTCCTAAACCGACTCCACTCACCACCGTGGTTGTGCTTCTGATGAAGCAATGCGAGGCGCTCTTAAAACGATTGATGACACATCAGTATGGTTGGGTGTTCAACACGCCCGTGGATGTTGTCAAGCTGAATATAATGGACTATCTTACTATTATTAAGCATCCGATGGATTTAGGAACTGTGAAGAATAAGTTAACCTCGGGCACGTATTCATGTCCGTCGGAGTTTGCTGCTGATGTTCGGCTTACCTTCAGCAATGCAATGACGTATAATCCGCCTGGTCATGATGTTTACATCATGGCTGATACACTTCGCAAGTTTTTCGAAGTGAGGTGGAAGACTCTCGAGAAGAAATTACCCGGGACTACAACTCATCCTGAACCGAGTAACTCCAATATTCACGAGGTCAACGATGTTGTAGTGCCTGTGCCTATGGCTAAGAAGCTGAAGACGAATGCAGTGGACTGTGTGGGCGTGTTAGAGCCTGTAAAATGGGTTATGAACAATGAGGATAGGCTCAAGCTCGGTAGGGATTTGGAGTCCTTGACTGAGTTCCCGGTGCAGTTAATCAATTTCTTGAGAGACCACAACTCAAATGAAGGGGTGATTGAAGATGATGAGATTGAGATTGACATTAATGATCTCAGTGATCAAGCCTTGTTCCAGTTGCGGGATCTCTTAGACGAGCATTTGCGAGAGAGCCAGAACAAAAAATCAAGTGTTGAACCCTGTGAGATAGAGGTATATCTCCATCTATATCTCATCTTTGAATCATTTAATAGCACCGTGGCTGTGCTAATGGGGATTTTTTTATGTTTATTGCAGCTTTTGCATGGATCTGTGCCAGGGAATTCAGCAATGCAACAATGTGATGGTTAGCTTACAATACAGCCTGCTTGTTGTTTGGGAAAATTTTCTACTCGGCTCTTTGTCGGATTGATATTTTCGTACAACATCTTTGTTGCAGGTAGTGAAATGGAGGAGGTGGTTGACATTGGTGAATATGAACATCCAAAGTCAAGCATTTCTCCTGTCATGATAGAGAAAGATCTGGTGTTTGGAAACTCGCTTGGTAATTTTTCTTTGGCTTGTTTATATAGTCATTCTTGTTCGGGCCCTTCTTGTTCTGTATGGAACTTTCGTTGGGGTTTCAGAAATGGCCTTGGAGCCATAATGTTATTGATATGCAGTGAACTTATATGAATTGATAGTGTATTTTGGCTCTGAGATAATAGCTACTGCTATTTTGTGTAATAGTTTGAAAGTAGGTTGTCTGTAACAGTCACCACTTGTTCACTAAGTAAATTATCCCCTGGTGAGTGGATTATCCCCTGGTTCGCACTAACGTCTGATTGCTCCTCTTTTGGTGCATATTACTGATATAGGTAATAGCTCGGAAAGTGTATCTGGTGATCCTAAAACCTCAAGTTTGCCGAGGATATCAAAGGTACATAGTGGTCCTTGGTGCGACACTGTATTGCTGTCTAGAAGTCTTTGTTACCTTGTCACAAAGTTTAGATAATTTAATTTATCTACTCTTGGACCAAACTTTTGTAACCGCCGTGGAACCGTAATTATATGAATGGATGTCAAAGTCAGTTTGAATCATAATATCTTCTTGATACCTAGAAGATAACTTACTTGAGGATTCCCAGATTTGTTAGGATAATGTACAACTGATTGTTTCTTTGTGCTCCTGTTCTCTGCTGATACAGGGGCTTGGAACCATGGATCCTGAACCTTCGTTGGATGGAGCTACAAGCGCTTCCCCAACAAGAGGATGTGAGTACATTTTTTATTTCGGGGTTTAAAAGTTTAGCTTCCTGCTGTGGAACTTATGTTTTGTTGTTTCCTTTCTACAAGCAGCATCTGTTGGTGGGATGGATCAGCTGGAAACTGCATCTCAGGAGAAAACAAGCGGTGTTGCGGAGACGGATTGTCAGCAAGATGGTAAGAAAAGGAGTGTGGAAGAAAAATGTTTCTGGTCTTCTGTCTGAGGTGGCATCTCACTCTTGACCCTTTAACACAGTAGGAAATAGTGCTCAGAATGAGAAGCAACTACCTCCTGAAAAGGTCTACAGAGCTGCTTTGCTGAAGAACCGATTTGCAGACTTAATCTTGAAAGCCCGAGAGAAAACTATTAACCAGGTTTGTTGTGGGTTATTTTCCACTATTCTGGGTCCTTTTTCTTTTTACTTTGAAATGAATTTTCGTAAAATATTATGCTTCCATGAGAATAGAATGACACGCGAGACCCAGAGAAGCTGCAGCGTGAGAGAGAAGAGCTCGAGCTTCAGAAGAAGAAAGGTTAGCTTCCTTGATTAGCTAGTTAAAGAGTCTGATTGGTGATACTTAGCATAGTGCAACCTGATGCGATAATATGTGCCCTTTGTTTAACAGAGAAAGCACGATTACAAGCAGAAGCTAAGGCAGCAGAAGAAGCTCGTAGAAAAGCTGAGGCAATAGCTGCAGCTGAAGCTGCGGCTGAGGCTAAGAGAAAGCTGGAGCTTGAAAGAGAAGCAGCGCGCCAAGCATTGCTGGAGGTAAAGATGTTCGTTGCAGGGTTACATATGCTAAAAAACATTATCCATTTTATATCGTAGCAGCTGATTGAAATAGTCTCCACGATATTCTAGTAGATGAAAAGGGAACCCTATACAGGTTACGCTGTTAAGAATCATAATAGGTATTAAAGACAAGTTTTGATGGTAAATGGTGCAGATGGAGCAGTCGGTTGAACTGAACGAGAACGCAGAGTTTCTCAAGGATCTAGAACTGCTCAAAACTGTCGACACGGACCAGCTGAGAGGTGGGAGAGAGGAGGATGAGCTTGATATGTCTCACGATGGGTTGCGTAGTTTCAGTTTTGGGGGTAGTAATCCGCTGGAGCAGCTTGGGCTGTTTATGAAACACGATGAGGATGACGAGGAAGCTGATCCGCTAACTTCTCCAGCTCCTGGAACTGAAATAGAAGAGGGAGAGATTGATTGATCTTTGTGTTGAAGCAGACCTACAAAGTCAAAACCGTTAAAAACATCTGAAATTCTGAAATCCAGAATCCTTCAGCTTAAGTTGAAGCAAGAACAAATGTTTCAGTGTGTGATACAGTAGCCCCCCTCTCCCTCCCAAAGTGAATATGCACGAAGAGGATTCGATTGGTGCTGAGAGTGGAAACAGTCATTCATGTGTTGAATATTTACTTGGAATGGTCGTAGTGACCTTAAGAAATGGGTTCTGTATGACTGTATTAATGTTTTTGCCTTTGTGTTCTCTTGTTGCTTCGCCTCGGTTTCAGTCAAAATTGTCAAACCTTTACCATTCGGGTGTGTAAACAAAACTAGCAAGCTATTTTCTTCAAAAATCCTTGTGCATAACACGACGTCGTTTGTTTGACACTCGGTCTCTGGGTTTGAATGGATCTTTTTTGGAAAAAAAAAAGTAAACGTCGTACCTTATTTTCTCTCGACGAGGATTAGCTCGAATCTGAAATTACAACTGTGAGGTAACAGTATATAACCATGGCGAGTCCCAGGCAGCTAGATTTCTCATCCCCTGGTGGTGAATCGGACAAGAACTCTCCGTCTTCACCACCCCTCTCCCGACGAAAATCTTCGCGGAAACCTCCCTTAAAGCGTCGTGCTTCCGAATCAGTAGCAGACCAAAAAACGAAGAAGAAGATGATCAAAATGGCTTCTCCAGGGAGCAACCGGATCTGGAACGAGGAAGATGAGGTCATCATTTTAAAGGTATTTCAACTTCTTCCTCTACTGCGTTTACATGATTGCATTTGTGATTCCTTAACAACATTGTATATGTATTTCTCGCTCTAGGGGTTGGTGGATTACCGACACAAGACGAGTTTCCAACCCAAAATTGATTGGGATGCGTTTTACCGTTTCGTCGGAGGTTCCATCGTCGCAAAATTCACCAGGGAGCAGCTGGTGAATAAGATGAGGAAGTTGAAAAGCAAATTCCTTGCCGACTTTAAGAAAATCAGCCAAGGAAAAGATCCGCACTTTACTAGGGCTAGTGACTCTGAACTCTTTGGATATGCCAGCTTGATTTGGGGGGCCATGGATAAAGCACAGCAGAGCGAGAGTAGCGTAAGTGAAAGACTTGTCAATATTCAGTTTTTTTTTTGTGATACTCACAATGAATGGGTCAAGTTAATGATTCGAGTATTGTTCTGGTTTCATCAGGATGAGGAGGAGGAGGAGGAGAGAGTGGCTAATGTTGAGCCTTTGAATGAGGCTGGGGCTGGGAAGAGTGAATTTGATGGCAAACCACATCATGAAGTCGTCGTTGATGATAAGATAGTGGAGAATGGGACTGCTGCTGGAGAAGAGAGCCACGATGATGATGGTACTACCGATGCTGATGAGTTATGCGCTGTGCAGGATGCATTCGAGACCTTGTTGTCGCAAGGTTTAAGTGATTTCAAAAAGAAGTTCCTGCTTGAGAAGCTGATGAAGCTTGGAACTGGGAAAAGGAAAGAGCTGAGCAATGACTGGAAAGAGTTATGCGTTGAGGAAATCAAATTGAATATCAAGAAGCTTAGATTCTCCGCAAAGCTTGCAGAGGCAGCAAATGAAAAGATGAAATGATTAAGAAGAAGAAGCCCATTGCAGCATTGACTAGTTAATTCTTAGTAAGTCATAAGTAGTATTCGAGTGTTGAGTAATAATAGTTTTGCCTACGGATGTGTTTTTGGTGATCTACTTGAGAAATTGTTTGTTCAATTCTTCTACACTTCAGTTTTCTTTAATCTTTTGTGGATTATTATTATTCACTTACCACAGAAAGCACAACATAACATGTGCATGTGCTTAATGGTGGTGGTCGTCACTTGTGAGAGTTTGTTAAAAAAAAAAAATTGAGAAAAAGGGATGATATTTTTTAATTTGTTTGGTTTAAATATATGATTACAAATAGATAATGTGTCTGACTCGACAAGGAGGGAGACACATCACAATCGTCTTCTTCTTCCGTGTAAAAAACAATCTTCTCCAAAATTTTTCGCTAGGGTTGGGAGATTCCGATCTCAATGTCGATCGACGTCGGAGGAATCTCCGTTCCAGACCTACCACTCTTCTTCTCCATGTTCTTAACCATCTATCTCATCGCTTACTTCATCGTCTTCCGCAATTGGAAACCTCAAATCCGTCCCGAAGCCTCAAGCTGTCTGATTTCAATCTTCCACGGAACTCCGGCAGTCTTCCTCGCCACACGCGCCGTCTTCTCTTCTCCCACACGCTCCTTCTCCTCAGCCAACACCGCAGCTCAAAACACGGTCCTCGATTTCAGCGTCGCATACTTCCTCACCGATCTCCTCCACTACATCGTCTTCTACCCAAGCGACGTCCTCTTCATCGGCCACCACCTGGCCACCTTGTTCGTCTTCCTCACCTGCAGATTCCTCGTCTTCCACGGCGCCTGCGCCATCTTAGGCCTCCTGATCCTCGCCGAAGTCACCAGCGCTTGCCAGAACGCGTGGACGCTCGCCGGAGCGAGGAAGAGCGATCCGGAGTCTCGGTTAGCCGGAAAAGTGTACGAGCTCTTGTCCCCTCCGTTTTACGCCTTCTACAGCGTCGTAAGAGGTGTGTTGGGACCTTGGTTCTTCGGGAGTATGGTTGCTTCTTACGCCAGAGGCGAAGCCAACGGCGTGATTCCTACTTGGTTGTGGATTTCTTGGGCCGTCGTCGTTGGAACTGCGATTACTGTTAGTATACTTTGGATTTGGAATCTGTGGATAGAATGGTTTAGAGAAAGGGAAGCGAAACTAGGACAAGACAAGAAAATTAGATAGTTTTCTTCAATGACAATGATCAATTGTTTTAGCTTCCTTGCTTACTTCCATCCATGTATTATACACTCAACTCATCCATTATTGTGAAAATCTCTAAATTATCATGAATGTTTGGAATAATAGATTTTGCTTGTTGATAACAGGGATATGCAAAATGCAATTCTTCATTCGTGTGTTTCATCTCTGTAAGAGCTTGATACCAATTGTGCTATACTAAACTTGGTTGGTCTTTTCTCTTGGGTCTTGATATTGCTGAGAATTTGGAATCATCAAGATGCAGGGTATTAGAATGGGTTTGCTTCATAATGTTGCTTTTAGTACTTTCTGTTTACAACGGCAGATATCTCTGGTTGATGATATAGACTTGGCTTTATGCGTTTCATCAAACAAAAAGTACTTATTCCTTGTTAGAGAGTTGTTCTCCTTGATTCTGGCTCGGGTGTCCAGTTTCACAAGATCTTCGAAAGGAAGAGCCTCAACCTTGTTCCTTCTAAGGTCGCTTATCAAGCAGATGCCACAGACGTTCTGGGTAATCGGATTCAGGCAAGATCTTAGGGTCGGATCCATCTTTCAGAATATTAGCACCAACGACCGTGCTTGATTTGATCTCTTTGCTCAAAGTTGATGCTTTTGGTGCGTCATTAGCTCCACCACCTCCCTTCCCAACTTTCTTAGCTTTACCAGTTGCAAATGTTCTCTGGCAAACAACCCGCACCCCATCTTTTGATCTTCCAGTAATGGTATCCCCAAACACTCGAATAAGATTCATATCAAACAACCTTTATACCTGACATTTTCCAAAAGAAATTAGAGAAGAAGTTTACAAAGCAGAACGAACAATGGGTTTACAGAGATAAAACCGAAATTGGGAGAGACCTAATCCTATAAATGTACTGAAGAAACAGTAGCAATTGAGTACATTGTCCTTTCATAAGAAAGCATCGAGATTCGCGAAAACTATTTCATAAATCCGGCATACAGAAAGATTTTGGGTTTATCGCGCAGGAACAAGATTGCGAGTGCATCGCGGGAACTGAAAAGCTTAAGTGGACTCTAACGGGCCAGACACATTAAAAGGCCCATATAAAGGCCCTGTCATATGGACCACATTACCACAAAAAGTAACAGCAACCCGACCCGGTAAATGAGAACTGGAACAAGCTTTAATCCTTTTCTTCTCCCTCACGCAAAAAAAACACCCTTAAAAATCTCATCCCCTGTGTTCTCCAACTACTTCTTCTCACTTACCTTGAAAAAAAGAAAACAACACAAAAAATAACCTAAAACCCCATATAGGAGAAGTTCGAAGCCAGCCATGCCATGGATGAGGATAGCAAAGACGGCTCTGGGTCTAGGAGCGGCCTTGACGGCCATTAATTCGACGATATACACCGTGGATGGCGGCGAGAGAGCTGTACTGTTCGATAGATTCAAAGGGGTTCTAGAAGAATCCATCGGAGAAGGGACACATCTCAAGGTTCCATGGGTGCAAAAGCCTTATATCGTCGACATTCGAACCAGACCTTACGAATTCAACACCGACTCTGGAACTAAGGATCTTCAGATGGTCAATCTCACCCTCCGTGTTATGTCTCGTCCTGATGTAAGTTCCTGTCATCAGTCTCCAACAAACTTCATTACCACGGTTTTATAACTTTGTGCATTGTTTTAAAAACTAGTGACTCAGTTTAAAATATTGTAACATATATATCGGTTTAATGTGTAGGTTTCGCGCCTTCCAAAGATATTCAACCACTTGGGTCTCGAGTACGCCGAGAAGGTTCTACCAGCGATCGGGAACGAGGTGTTGAAAGCAGTGGTGGCTCAGTTCAACGCAGACCAGCTCTTGACAGATCGTCCACAGGTCTCGGCTATTGTGCGCGAGTCGCTGTTGAAGCGAGCTAAGGAATTCAACATTGTTCTCGATGACGTAGCCATCACGCACCTCAAGTACGGTCCAGAGTTCTCACGTGCCGTGGAGAGGAAGCAAGTGGCGCAGCAAGAAGCTGAGCGGTCTAAGTTCATAGTGGCAAAGGCTGATCAGGAGAGACGAGCGGCTGTGATCAGAGCTGAAGGAGAGAGCGAGTCGGCTCGGGTTATATCGAAAGCGACTTCAGAGGCTGGGATGGGTTTCATCGAGCTCAGGAGGATCGAGGCGGCTAGGGAGATAGCGGTTACGCTCTCTAGGTCTCCCAACGTTGTTTATTTGCCTGGTGGTGAGAATCTCTTGTTTGGATTGAATGGGCTGAGCCGTTGATTTGCTTTGGTCGACTTTTCTGCTTTGATCCAGGTTTAGAATTTGAGCTTTTTGGGATTATCATATTTTGTGTTTTCCATTTTCAAATAAAGTAATCAGAATCATGTCTAAGACAATGATAATCGGTTCCACACACATCTACTGGTGGTTATGTCGACAATAACATTCAAGCATTCATTGTGCTAATCGAACTTATGCAAAAACCTAGAGACAGGTAGTCCAAGTTCAATAATTGATCCAACCTGGATCAGTCACCAGTGGCACTTACTTCCTCATTCTTGACCCGATGATGCCGATACTAGTTCAGGCTTCTGAGTAGAGACTAGAGACCTATATATAAGTATAAGTATAAGTGTATAACACATCGATTTCATTTTCCCAACAAATTGCATTAATATATATGTGGCATTATCCCATGGGCCTCGTCAACTGAATCAAATATGCAAATTAGCGCGTCTGATTTTTTATTTTTGAACGGCCATTAGCGTCGATGACCAATATGTCTCATACATTCTCCTGCAGAGTCGTTGATTTTTAATGTAAACGAAGAGCGACCAAAGTTTTTGAATTTTTCAAGTTATCGTTTTCTCGCAACATTTTCATTTGAACGTTGAATAAAAGTAAATCTATTCAACATTTTAACTCCTTAAGCTAGGATGGTCAAACAACTATGGGGTGACTAATTCAAGGTACCATTATTCCTTATTACATTCCAAATTTGAAGTTATCTTTTGGTAACAAATAACACAGATTCAACTTTTAGAAAACAATTTGTTTTATATTTAAATGGATGTTTCTCTTAAATAACCAAGATGGTTTGTTAAATGATGGATTTTGTAATAAATTAATCATTTAAGTCTTGTCTTTATGCAATTACTATAAGTCTGTGATTAAGAAAAATGAAGTGGCAACCTCTATGATTAATAGTTTCGGAATCTCACATTTCATAGTTCGAGTTTATAATACGCAAATAACAAAGCGTTTAGCACTTCTCTAGTCTCTAGAACGTAGAAATATCAAAAGCGGGACAGAACTTTCAATTTACGGTAAACGCGTTTCAGAGGATAACTTTCTCTTTGTCATAGCAATAGCCAAATGACACTTTGTCCACAATCGTGTCTCTCTCTCTTTCTTTCTCTATCTCCTTCGTCGTCATCATCATTTCATTCTCTGTAAATTAGTCGAAACTATAGAAATCGAAACTGGGCTTGATCAATTTTGACTCTTTCATAACGTTTCGATCCCAGTCTTCTGGAATTATTCAAACTCGGTCAATTCTAAGTTGGGAAGCCCTAGAGAGACCTCCATAGATGTGATCTCTCACACCTTGGACCAACTCTTGAAAATTCCGTGTTGCCAATAGGGAAATCGCTGTGAAATTTTTGGTTTTTGGTGGGGAGGGAAATGCCAAGCGTAGCTGTGAAACTCTATAGCGTCTTCTTCAAGTTACTTTTGAAACATCGTCTCCAAAATCTGATTTCGATTTCAGCTGATGAGCTATCGGATTCGTTCGGCGTCTCGACCCGATCCGATGAATCCGTCGCCGCCGCGAACCCGTCTTTCACCGACGGGGTTGCGACCAAAGATATCCACATTGATCCGATGACGTCACTCACGGTAAGGATCTTCCTCCCCGATTCTGCTCTTTCTCCATCCGAACCCGATTCGCTGAAGCTACGCCACAGAGATGATTATCACCACCAACCCAGATCCGATCGGAGACACAGCCACGGCCCTCTTATTCAGAACTCTCCGTCACCGGCGGAGAGGAACGAATCTCGTCGGAACAGCTATGGATGTAACAACGAGAATCTAGAACCATACGGAGGTTACGCGCCGTCTCCGAAAAGGAATTCGCGGAAACTACCAGTTATGTTGCAGTTCCACGGCGGAGGTTGGGTCAGCGGAAGTTCCGATTCGGCGGCTAATGACTTCTTCTGCCGGCGAATCGCTAAAGTGTGCGACGTAATTGTATTGGCCGTAGGTTATAGGCTTGCGCCTGAGAATCGGTACCCTGCAGCGTTCGAGGACGGAGTCAAAGTGCTGAATTGGCTCGGGAAACAGGCAAATTTAGCTGAATGTTGCAAGTCTCTTGGTAATCGACGCGTCAATGGCGTCGAGCTGAAGAAACTGAACGTTCAAGGACACATAAAGGATGCTTTTGGAGCTTCCATGGTTGAGCCTTGGCTAGCAGCTCACGCCGACCCTTCCAGGTTTGTATTTGCAACCTTGCCTGCTTGTTGCTGTGTATCTTCCGATTTCACTAGTTTAATCAGTTAAGAAGTTTGAGCTATAGAGTTAGATGTAAACGATCATAGAGTGTATTGCTCTCAAGATTTTGGATAATGCACGCTTCAAATATTTGGACTTTGATATGATCCTTTATGTTTTCACAGAAGTTAGAACACGCCTTGATTTAGATTATTTCAGCAATACAGAGATCACTTTCTGGCAGATTAGTTTTTTTTAGAATAGTTTCAAGTTGATCTTTGAAGGAGTAAGAACAAAGCCAGGGTTCTATGGAGAATTACTTAAATAAGCTTATCTTCCATTGCTTGCAATCACACATCAAGAGCTGTTTCTCATATGGCTTTTGTTAAACAGATGTGTTCTTCTAGGGGTGAGCAATGGTGGGAACATTGCAGACTATGTAGCTCGGAAAGCAGTGGAAGCTGGGAAACTTCTAGAGCCGGTGAAAGTTGTTGCACAGGTTCTAATGTACCCTTTCTTCATCGGAAACAACCCAACGCAATCCGAAATAAAGCTCGCAAACTCCTACTTCTACGATAAGCCTGTCTCTGTTCTGGCCTGGAAGCTCTTCTTACCAGAGAAAGAGTTCGACTTTGACCACCCGGCAGCAAACCCACTTGCACATAACCGCAGTGGACCGCCTCTGAAGCTAATGCCTCCAACGCTTACAGTAGTGGCTGAGCATGACTGGATGAGAGATCGAGCCATTGCTTATGCAGAGGAGCTTAGAAAGGTAAACGTAGATTCTCCAGTTTTAGAATACAAAGACGCAGTCCATGAGTTTGCAACACTCGATATGCTTCTCAAGACTCCTCAGGCACAGGCCTGCGCAGACGATATTGCAATTTGGGTCAAGAAGTACATTTCGATCCGCGGTCACGAGTTCTCTTACTGAAACTTTTTACCCTGTTATTATTATTATTCATTTTCGTCCTTTTTGTATGATAGCAAGATTTTCCGAGTAGGAATTTCAGATAGTTCAAGATTGAGCGTTTTTTTTTTTTGGCAAAAATTATCAATTTTTTATTTTTTGGGGGTGGTTTAAATATGTATCATTCATGTACGTAGATATTCTGAATAAACATTTTGGTTGAATCTAATTTTCAGGTTTGTTCTTGGTTTGACATGAACACATCTGGGGAATTGAACGTTTTAAACTTTTCATAATCCATCTCTACCACTAACTCCCCAATGAGACAATTCTTGAATGCTGAAATCTTAAACTTGTTTCTGTAACTCTGCAATGAAAGATGAAGATATGGAAGACCAAAAGGCCAAATGTAATCTGGAAAGGGGGACCAAGTTTTTGGGGATTACAAAGAGACTAGACAAACTAGAAAAGGTATTACAAGAAGAAGAAAGAACTCTCAGATCATAGTTTACTTGGAAACCTTCTTCTTACCTGCAATGGCAATCTTCTTTCCCTTAAGAGTCCTGCAATTGTTCTTAGTTCTCTGTCCCCGACATGGCAGCCCTTGGATATGCCTTACCCCACGGTAACACTGAATCTCCTTCAATCTCTTGATCGCAAGAGCATTGAATCTCCTCTGCACAAACACCCCACAACACAAATCACAAATTCATTCTGGCCTAAGAACACAAAGCAAAACCCCATGAAAACCCAAGCTAAAGCAATCTAATGCTAACCTAACAGTAAAAAACATAGCAGTCTAAGATCTTCTCCAGTCTCAAAGAAACTGTTTTTATGAACATTGCTTTGTAGCAAAGAATATGCAGGAAAAGGGTGTATACCAGATCACCCTCGATCATATACTTGGAGACTTCATCACGAAGGATGATGAGCTCTTCCTCGGCCATGTCTTTGGTGATTTTGTTTTCCATCTGGAGATCAACGAGAATCTGGCGAGCTCTTGTTCGTCCAATTCCGTGAATGTACTGAAGAGAGTACTCAATTCTCTTGTTGCTCGGAATCTCCACACCTCCAACACGAGCGCATCGGATGCTTAGACTCTGCTTCTGCATTTCCATACAAAATTAAATAAAAAACCAGAGATAAAATATCCGAATTTGATGGGTCTTTACTAAGTTTGACTATTTTTTCAACCCATAACCAAACAATTGACGAGCGCGATTGGACACTTAGGAAATCAAAAAATCTATAACAACAAATCATAGGCGAGAGAGAGTCTCATTGAGAAAAGTAATACACTGTGAGCGTTTGAAGCTGGCAGAGCAACAGTGCTGCGGGAGAGAGGATTGGATTTAGTCCAATTGCAAATGAGAGAGAGCGAGTGCGCTACTGGCATCGCAACCATCTGCGCCATTTTCCCAACGAATTTTCAAGTTTCAGATTCTCGAGGCGACGAAGAAGCTGATGAGCCGAACGGATAAGGCACAAGTCGAATCAGCTAGCTATACCAAAAACAATTTGGGCTTTTTTACTCATTGTTGGGCTTTATTCTGTGTTAATTCAGATTTTGTTTTTCTTGACAGCATAATTCGGGTTTCGTTATTCGTTCTTTTGTCAACCCACCCTATTTTAAATGAGTAGAACTAGAAGTCTAGAAGCCTAGTTTTTTTAATAAAAAAAAAATCGTCGAATTTAAATGCCTAAACGAGTATTGTTCTTGAAGATACAAAAAAAAAAAAAAAAAACCCATTTAGAGACCATCATTGAGTTGTTCCTCTTTGGTGATTGAGTGTGCAATGATCTGTGGCGAGAGAATGTATACAAATAATGGTAAGTGGACAGTTGCAAAGTCATCAACGAAGGAGATTGAGTCTTCTTTCTTTTCGCTAGAAATGAAAGAACGAGTCTTGTAAACTATTGAGACGGTCGTTGACTTCGCTATCGTTGCATGTTCTTCTAATGTCTTTTAGGTTGTTTGGCTTTCATTAATCATTTTACATATATTTGATGGATCAGTGGAGCAAGCTAATTATAAAGATACATTGATCAGTGAATTAATGTAATCATAACATACATTGATTTTGGAAATATTGTTTAACGAGTAAAAGGGTATAAAGTTAATTAACTGTAAAACAAACTCCAAGTTAAGATGCCATTATAATGCCTTGATTAGAAAGATTTGCTTCGAAGGAGGAATAGTATGACAAAAACAGAATGTTATAGATAGGAATTATGATAGTAACAGATCATCGCAAATCGCAATCTTTGAGAAGACAAAAGGAAAGAAGACAAACATGAGATGACAAACAACAAAAATAAAAACTCAAGAGAGAAACGATCTGAAGATGAATGGAAACACGACTCAAAAGACGAAAGATAAGGCACCGACCACTGCGGTGGCGATGAGCTGAGGGTAGGCGGAGAAAGTGGCAGCACTTGGAGCCGGAGCATGATCGTGGGGTCCATGTGGCGATGGAGCTGGAGCGTGAGCCGGAGGATGGATCACTCCGTTGTGCGACTCGGCCGTCATGACCAACACGGCCAAGACAATGCAGAGGAAGGCGAAGCCGATCAAAGAACTTCTTGGTGCCATTTGAATTCTCTTCTTCGCCTTCTTCTCTTCTTCTTTGGTTTCTTTCTTTGATGTTCTCCGTATAGGATCTATCAACAAAGGGGATATAATTTATAGAGAGCGAGAGGGGCTGTATAAAATGGTTAGTGGGTTTAAAAGTCAACGTATAAGAATGAGTCTTGGTGTTGAGACGATCATTATGTCGTTATCATTACATGTTGTTAGATTAGACTTTTTAAAAAATAATCTTAAAAAAAGGGACAGAGATTGTGAACATGGTAATGTGTCTGAATTGTTGTTAGTGGACACCCATTTATATGTTCGCTCATGTTCTGTAACAGCTGTTAGTTCGTCACCATCAGAGTGACGTTTCTTGGAAAAACCAAATTGATCCGGTTTGATTAGGGGTCGATTCCAGCTGATTCCGGTTCTGTTAGACTGCGAGCCAAAAAAAAAAAAAAAAGGGGGGGGGGTACNCTGGAATTCTTGGATCTTGATATGGTAAAATATAGCATTTCTTTAGTTTCTTGGCTTTGATTTTACAAATAGAGTGTTCCAGGTTTTGGCAACAAGTTTGAGATAAAACATCCGGAAGAAATATATATATACAAAGCTAATGATAACATCCTTGAAAGCAAACAAATGTTGCAATTAAAAGTAGCACCATTATATTTATAAAGTTATATTTTTCTAATTCTTAAACCTCTTAAACTTTTTATGCCAGCATTCTTAGCCAACATTCTTTATTGTAGACAAAATTTTAGCCATATACAACTGCTAAGTGCTAACGATGGGAAGAGAGAAACTTATTTGAGACTTGAGAGAGATCAATGTGATCTTTAGGCCCAATTTGTGAAAGCCTGAAGATAGGGAATTAAGTTGGACCCGATGGGCCAAAAACATATGATTATATTTTAGTCACAGGAAAATGCACAAAAAATTCTCCAACTTTTCAAAATTTAACGTTTTATTCCTAAACTGTCGATTGCACGATTAATTATTCAACTATTAATAATTGTTTGAAATTGGGTTTTGATTAATTACACACTTAGCCGGAAAACAAGTCCGACATCGGAGATATATATTCTGACACAAAACGCACAAAAAATACCTCAACTTTTCAAAATTGAACGTTTTATTCCTAAACTGTCAATTGCACAATTAATTCATCAACTATTAAAGATTGTTTGAAATTGGGTTTCGCATTATTAGACGTTAACGACAATTAGACGGGAGAACGAGTCCATTAACTTAAAATCAATTTTGTCGGAGCTTATATGTTCTTCACCAGCATTGTCACATAAGTTCCCTTTTTTCCAAAACCACGAACTAGGCCTGGGCATTCGGTTTTTCGGGTCGAGGTCGGGCCGGTTCCTTTCGGGTTTCGGATGGATCTTTCGATTCT
>OVBJ01001147.1:0-33160 GCA_900406535.1 Noccaea bulbosa
GAGCTTGAAGAAAAAGCGACTCGCTTCACGCCGGAATTCCGCCGCAGCTCCACTTCACCGCAAAGGTTGAACCACGCCTCAGCACCACCGGAAAAGAAACAATCGGTCCTCCGATTGACCTCTGCAACCTGCAACCTTTATTAAGATTAAGAACAAGAAGAAGAAAGCCTCCCTCTCACGTCGCCGGCAAGGAAACCGGACGGCGGAGAAGGGGGAAACTCAGATCTACTTTTTTTTTTTTCTCTCTCGACTTTTTTTTTTCTTTTCTGTTGTTTTAATATTTACTTATTTCCTCTTCACTATACCAACTAATTTGAATCAACGTGTAGTATTATGTATTATGTATTACTTCTATAATACTACACGTTGATTCAAATTAGTTGGTCTAGTGAGAATTTAATTTGGTCTTATATATTTAATATATTTAATAATAATGATAAATAATTTATTTTGATATATATATATATATATATATATATATATATAAAAGTATTATATTATTAGGATTTGATGCTTGACTATAGTCTATACGTAAGAGCTAACAGAAATAAATATGAACTGTGACAAATTAAGGGAAGACCTTACGATAAGCTTTAAATGTTTTCCAATGCCAAAAGAGAGTGAAAAGGACAGACTATCAGTGATTTCAGTAGTTAACGTATGTGTTTTTATGTACGTTCACGAGTTGTTTAATTTTCTATGAATAACAAAAAAAAATGAAGCTTGCAATTTTAAAGCTGTCGATTACTATGTGAAAAAGGATAATATTCCAACATAACTTTTAAAAGAAAAAGAAATATATAGAACTTGCAAGTTATTCGAATGCCACAGCTGGACCTCACACCTATGTAACAACACCTATTCCGTGGGTGTGGTGAATTCTCGCGAGCTACATCTTTTCAATTAATTCCTTACTGATTTAAGATCATTTAGTAATTTGAGATCATTGTCATCAAATGAAATTGCTTCCCCGTTCCAAATTTAAAATCACTTTCGAGGATGAAACCTTTCTTAATAATATAATTAAAATCTAAGAAACTAAAGAATAGTAGAATTTGGGTTTAGGGATTGAAATTGATTGATTTGAACTGTTTACAGAGAAGCAAGAAAATGATGGTCTTAGAAGTGTAATTGCCACCAAACGCTTTTGTTGTATATCCTTTAACAGGAAATGAAAAAGTCGTTGACACTCTTCTCATTTATATATTTATAGAAAAATCCAATAAGGACCTGCTAATGAATTATTGGCAAATCTAAAGAGATGAAGAAACACCCATAATTGCTCTATAAAATGTAAATGGGTATATGTTAATGTCATATGTGTTGTGTATTTGTGTGTTACTAATTCATCTTTCTTAAGTCGATCCAATTATGAACACACGTTTCTAATGAAATAGAGAAAAATGAATCCTCAATTATTTTAGTAACTACAAAAGTTATGATGGAATTGTGTTTCTCTTTATATGGACAATTTACAACTGGTTTGTGTTAGATAATTTATGATCGATAGAAAGATCACTATTGATGAATAATAACTTGCATATAAACACTGTTCCGAACTACGATGAATTGAAAAGTTTTCAATGATCGTTGATGAAAGATTTCAAAGATTCGAACTGAAAATTTTGGTCGCTATGAAATGATTGTTAGGATATTCAGTTGCTATTTTTTAAAGCTGTGAGAATTCGAGAAATTAAAAAAAAAAAAAAAAAAAAAAAAAAAATTTTTTNTGATTGTTCGTGTGTAATAAGATGTTTGAGTTTAAGCCCTATTTTAATTTAGGACTAGAACTGATGTTTGAGTTTAAACTTTTATTCGTCTATATAGGATTAGGATTATGTTTGTAAACATTATTTGTTGATATTCTAGTGAAATTTATTTTCTGAATATTTTTAGTCTATAAATATAACAATTATGTAAATCTATTTTGAAAAGGAAAACCTAGTTTTATCCCCCCAAAAGAAAAAAAAAAAGGAAATCCTTAGTGAGAAGAATATCGTTGGTCTTTCTCTCCGTCTATAAAGGGGTCTACTAAGTTTCTATTGGATTTGAATCAAGAGCTCTGAAAAGGACCAAATCACATGTTGAGAATGACTTTGTCTCGGATTGAAATTCCGAACAACCACGGCGAGAAGCTGGTGGGTTTGCTTCACGAAACCGGGTCAAGAGAAGTTGTGGTTATGTGTCATGGATGTCGATCGAACAAGAACACACCAGTCATCGAGAAGTTGGCTACTGCTATAGAGAAAGAAGGGATCAGCGCTTTCCGTTTTGATTTCTCAGGGAATGGAGAGAGTGACGGCACTTTCAATTATGGTAACTACAAGCAAGAAGCTGCTGGCGATCTACGTTCAGTTATACAATACTTCCACAACACAAACCGCGTGGTTCCTATCATTCTAGGGCACAGTAAAGGAGCCAATGCGGTCCTCCGCTATGCTTCCATGTTTCCCGATAGCATCCGCGGTGTAATCAATCTATCAGGAAGCTATGACCTTAAAAGATGCCATCATATGGATGATGAAGAATTTATGGAAAAGCTTGAGCGACAAGGATTCGTCAATGTTAAAGTAAAAAACTCTTCCAGAAAATACCGTATCACTAAAGATAGCTTAGTGGAGCGATTCAACACTGACATGCATCAAATTTGCCTCGGGATTAACAAAGAATGCAAAGTCTTGACGGTTCATGGATCGGATGACGATGCAGTACCAGTGGAAGATGCCAAGGAGTTTGCAAAGATCATACCAAACCACAAGCTGGAAATCTTGCAAGGAGCTGATCATAGTTTTAGCCAGCATCGAAGTCTATTGGCGTCAACAGTTATCGAATTCATTGAGTCAGTCATTATTGTGAACAACAACAACAACTAGTCTTTTCTTTTTCTCTTCATCATGCATCATACTTCACACTTGTTACACTCGATCCCATGATCTTGGTGTTTTGTTGTGAATATATATATATATATATATATATAACAATTCTGTCATTTAATATCAAAACAAAAACAGTGATGATACTATGATGATATATTTCCTGATGTATCATGAACATGGCTTCATCGAGAGGCTTTATCTCCTAAGTATGGTTCTAACCTGAATTGATGTAGAAAACTTTCATAGCTCAGAGTCAGTGATGGTGCTGTTCTTGAATCTATAAGTAAAAAAAAAACTTGTTCGAGATCATTGTGATAGCATATCCTACGAGATTTTCACTTAATATATTGCATTTTGAGGATAACAACTTCATACTTAACTTCATGGCATCATCCTTTGTAACTCTATATTGAATCCCAACGCGAGCCTAGCATCTACGGCGACGAGCCACACGGTATCCAGGGCGTTCAAGAACCACATAGAAGTCCATTCCGTGGATACCAGTAGAAGGATCGTACCTTAAAGATAGAAGAAATGCAAGATGATGAGAAGTGAGAACTTAACCTCATAATCAAAATTTGTTTGACTACATCAGCCAATACACTGACTTCAGAACACATTTAGAGAGAAGAGGAAACTCAAAGAAACAGTTTTCAAGAATCAGACTGGATCAAGAACACAACAAAACAAATGAATATGTGAAACAAGAGATCTAAAACCAAGATAAGATGCACTGAGACTAATCGAATTCCAAGTAAACAGATTTGCATAAGAACTTGCTTGGCTTTGACCCAATTTTCATGAACTTCATCTTCTTCCCCTAGGAGAAAAAAAAAAAAGGTCTTGACGAGATTAAAGTTCAATTTACTTGCAGAGAAGAAAAAAGACCGAGAAAAGGCTCAAGAATCACAAATATGTTTGACTACATCAGCCAATACACTTACTTGATTCCAAGATCAATGTGCTCCTGGAAACCGAATCCAAAGCAGCCAGTGTCACTGAAATTCCTCCTCAACAGCTCCTACTCCTTCACTTTCAAGCTGCTCTCAAGAAGCTGCATTGCCTTGTCGCCTCTCACGGTGACATAGCACGCAATATTTTCACTACGTCTAATTCAGAAAGATCTCATAGTGTACCTCGCTGTTCACAATCAAGAACCAAGCTTCAATCAAAATTCTACAATCGTAAAATTACAGATACAACATGTTCGAGGTTCCATTTGAATATGCTCACATACCATTGGAGAAGACAGGGGGTTTGACCATTGAGCTGTTCCAACACCTACAATCACCCAAACCCATCGATTCATATAGACAAAACCAAATCAAATTTATTGCAATTCCTCAGTCTATCTATGAGATAACCCATTTGTGTAAAGTCTCAATCTTTTTAGTATATGAGAGAAACAATTAACGAACCTTAGAGGCACGAGTCCGATCGGAGAAGAAAGATACTTTCTTTTTCCGATCGGAGTCCAGAGGGATCCCGGAGCGTAGAAGAATTGTCAGTCCGTCGACGGAATAGAATCGACAGAGTCGCAAATCGCCTTGTTCGTATCACCAGATAGAGATGAGAGAGAAAGAGTGAGAGAGACAGAGATAGATAGAGAGACAAAGACACCGTCTTTTTCAATCGGATTCCGGATGGATTCCGATGGACGGAATCAAATTGGGAACAAAGCAAGTTCATATCACAAAGACGAGAGAGAGAGAGCGAGAAAACAAAATTTCAAACCATCGAATCATCACGACACGTGCTGGGTTCTATAATATTGGGCTGGATAAATTTTTGCTTCTTTCTTTATTTTAATCATAATCATTTTTAATGTTAAAATTCTCTTAAAATCTTGTTTAAATCCACCGATGGATATCAAAATTAAACATTTTCACATAGAAGATGTAAAAAATATATTAGACATTCTAGAAAAAAAATAGACTAAAAAGTCAATTTGAAACTGAAATGAATTATGTCTTATACAAGTTTTAAAACCGCAACACCCTCAAGATTGACCCTGAGTTTCAAGGGTTTTCTACAACGGTGGAACCATCTTCAAAGGACAAACGGAACCAGCTTATTTCAGTATATGTCTCTCAGCTCTGTTTGATTCTACTTACAACTCTAAGAATTTCTGCAAAAAAAAAGTAGGCAAAAGGATGAAGATTCCAAACACATAGGCTACATAACCATTGGTCACTAACCTTGGAATACAAATCCAGTTGAGATCTATGATCTATCGGTAAATTCTCTCCGCAACATTCCTGTAATGGATCGATGCTCAATATGCTTTGGATTCTGAAAACTTCGATGTTTATTCAATAGAAAGATCTCGGCTTAAATAGCCTTTACAAAACAAGAAATCCTAAACTTAAGGCTCAAGATAAGGATAACAAACTTGACCGAAATACATGGTCCAATTATTGACACTAACTCAAAAACAAAGACTCTTTCAAACCAACACTTCAACGGCTCCTTTATTTGTCGAACTGATTTGCTCCAACAAAACCCTCCCTAAACTAAGCTTGATTCACAAGCTTAGCTTATCAGCAACAGAGCAAATCCCGAGCTTGCTCCTCAAGCTTTCAAAAGTGTCTCTCTTCAACGGCTTCGTAAAAATGTCTGCAACTTGCTCTTCTGAACCACAATGCTCAAGACTTATCACTCCTTCATTGACCAGATCTCTCAAGAAATGAAAACGAACTCCAATGTGTTTGCATCTCCCATGAAAAACTAGATTCTTCGAGAGCTTTATGGTGGATGTGTTGTCACACAGAATGATCGTACCTCCTTCTACATTGTACCCCAACTCTTGCAGAATTCTCTTGAACCATATGGCCTGACACGCACAGACAAACGCAGCCACATACTCTGCTTCAGTGGTGGAGAGAGTAACTATCGGCTGCTTCTTGGACATCCACGCAACAGCAGCACCGTCCATGAGAAACACATAGCCTGATGTGCTTTTTCTGCCTTCAACGTCACCAGCAAAAACACTATCGGTATAAACCATAAGTTCTCCACTTCCTCCTTCCTCGTACCAAATCCCAAAGTTCACCGTTCCTCTCAAGTATCTCAACACTCTCTTTGCAGCCTGTAAGTGTAACTGAGTGGGTTTAGCCATAAAACGACTCAGCAAACTTACAGAGAATTGCAGATCAGGTCTGGTTGTCGTGAGATACATGAGGCTCCCTACAATTTGCTTGTAGTAAGTCTCATCAATTCGTTCCCCTTCTTCATCCATGTGAAGCTTACTCCCCGGCACCATTGGATTCCACACGGCATTGCAATCTTCCAAACCAAAACGCTTCAAAACCTCAAGAGCATACTTAGCTTGGCAAATGTGGATTCCCCGTGATGTCTGCAACACCTCGATTCCCAAAAAATACCTCATCTTCCCAAGATCAGTCATATCAAACTCTCTTTGCATAGACTTCTTGAAAGCTTCCATCATTGAGATATCATCTCCAGTATATATCAAGTCATCAACATAAACACTAATAATGAGAGTGTTACCGTGTTTATTTGTCTTGAGAAACAGGGTCTCTTCATTCTGCGACTTGTCGAAACCCTCGTTAATGAAGTATTCTTCGATTCGGCTGAACCATGCTCTTGGAGCTTGCTTTAGACCATACAGAGCTTTATGAAGTCTATACACCTTTTCTTCCTCTCCCGTGACTTCATATCCTTTAGGTTGTTGTACGTAAACCTCTTCTTCAAGAACTCCATATAAGAAAGCAGATTTGACGTCCAATTGATGAATTTCCCATGCCTTTTGCGCCGCAGTTGATAAGATGGTTCTGATGGTATCCATCCTAGCAACTGGCGCATACACTTCAGTATAATCTATCCCATGCTTCTGCGAGTATCCTTTTGCCACCAAACGCGCTTTGTACTTGCTTACTTCTCCATGCTCATTGAGTTTGGTTTTGTAAATCCACTTTACACCAATGCATTTAGCTTCTCTCGGTAATTCAGTGAGTTTCCATGTCTGATTCCTCTCGATCGATCGCATCTCCTCATTCATTGCCTCTCTCCACTTCAGACTCCCCTCTGCATCTTCATACGTTGATGGATCAAACGAGTTGATCTCAACCATGTTTACTTCATCTTCTTCATTTTCTGTTTCATCGCCAATGATATAATCGTTTAGGTGTTTTGGAGGCCTTCTTATTCTTCCCCCCCTGATCTTAGATGGTTGCTCAACGTGATCGTGTTGAGCTTCTTCAGTTTCTTCTACAGTCTGCTCAATCTCTGCAGGTTGCTCTGTTTCATTCTCCAAGTCTTCTCCATCTGAAACTTCATCCTCGCTTTCTTCCCATAGCCCATTATCGTCATTCCATGTCAGCTCAGAGCTTGAGTGATCTTTATCTCCTTCCCAGTTCCATTCTTTTGTTTCCTCAAACACCACGTCTCGGCTTACGGTGATCTTCTCTGTTTTTGGATTGTACAGCCGATAGCCTTTTGACTCTTCAGAGAAGCCAAACAGTATGCAGGTGGTACTCTTGTCATCCATCTTACTTCTCTTCTGGTCTGAAACATGTGTGTGAGCTATGCTTCCCCAAACTCGAAAATGCTCCACACTCGGCTTAACTCCACTCCAAGCTTCTTGCGGTGTAATATCTTTCACAGCTGCAGTGGGGCATCTGTTTAGGACATAGAAAGTCCAATTTACCGCCTCTGCCCAAAAGATTTTTGGCACCTTCCTTGCCGAAAGCATTGACCTGACCATGTTCATCACGGTTCTGTTCTTCCTCTCCGCAATACCATTCTGTTGTGGGGTGTAGGCGGTCGTCAGTTGCCTTCGGATTCCTTCTTCTTTGCAGTAGTTTGAGAACTCGAGAGATGTATACTCCCCTCCCCGATCAGTTCTCAACACTTTGATGCTCTTTCCACTTTCAAGCTCGACCTTCTTCTTGAACATCTTAAATTCATTGAAAGCTTCTGATTTCTCCTTCAAGAAATACACCCATGCCTTCCGACTGTGATCATCAATGAATGTTAAGATGTACCTCCTTCCTATGATGGTGGTGGGACTGATAGGACCGCAAATATCTGAATGCACTAGCTCGAGAACTTCTTTTGCTTTCCATGTGCTTTTCTTAGGAATTGAATTCCTAGGCTGCTTCCTAACTAGACATTCAGAGCAGGTGAATGTTTGCATATTGAACAATGGAAGACCGCATACCATGTTCTTGCTCTGTAATGTCTTCATTCCTCGGTGACTAAGATGTCCATAGCGTTCATGCCATAGCTTCGGCACATCTTCTGTTGTCGTCTGCAAACACTGTTGCTGTCTTGTTTCTGCTCCATCGTCGGTTTGATCCACGAGCATAAACATCCTGTTTAAGCTCATTTTGCTTTCAGCTATCAATCCCTTATCATCGTGATAAATCTTGCAAGCTCCTCTCCGTATGATGATGGTTAGCTCCTTCTCTTTAAGTTGTCCTAAGCTCAATAGATTATTTTTGAGCTCAGGCACATAGTACACATCACTTATTGTGTACACAATATCGAACAGAACCAGCTTCACACTCCCTTTTCCAGAAACCTCCATTCGCTTATCATTCCTAAGCTTGACTGAATGCTTGAAATTTTCATTCAAATCTGAGAAAAGGTCTCGGTCTCCACTCATGTGATTTGAACAACCTGAATCTAGAAACCATGATCTTTTTCTCAGATTTTCTTGTCTTCCGGTGTAAGCCATGAGTAACTTCTCTGCTGTTTCTTCGACATCAGCCGTTTCCATCTCTCCTTCTTCAACGTAAGCCATTAGCAGCATCTCTTCTTTCTCTTCGAAATCTGCATAATTTGCCTCCTCATCCCATTTTGGACACTCGTTCCTGAAGTGGCCAAGCTTGTGACATTTGTAGCACTCCACGGTGCTTTTGTCGAGGAACGTTCTACCTCGACCACGTCCTCTCCCTCTTCCAACTGAACCTCTTCCTCTGGTTCCAGTTCCTCTTCCAAATGTCACTTTCAGGGCTTGATCTTCACCTTTGTCTGATCTTTTGAACTTCTGTTCATGAACCACTAGAGAACTCTGCAATTCATCGAGTGAAATCCTCTCAGTGTCCTTTGATTCTTCAATGGATACCACCATGTACATGAACTTCTCGCTGAGAGTTCTGAGAATCTTCTCCACCACCTTTGCTTCTGTCATGGTTTCTCCATTGCTCCTCATCTGATTTGTGATGGCTAGTACTCTCTTGAAGTACTCCTCCACTTTCTCAGATTCTCTCATCTCCAAGACTTCGAAATCTCTTCTCAGCTTCTGAAGCATAGATTTCTTTACCCGTTCGTTCCCTCTGAACTTCTTTCTCATTGACTCCCAAATGAGCTTAGAGGACCTCCTGTCCTGGATCTGCTCAATTGTAGTTCTATCGATGGATTGATAGAGATAATGTTTCACCTTGTGATCATTTGTTTTGGCATTGTCCAGCTGCGTTCTCTGATCTGCAGTCAGAACGGTTGTGGTTGCTGGTTCTTCAAAACCAATCTCGATCAAACTCCACAACCCTTTTGCCCTGAAGAAATTCTCCATGACTTCACTCCAATGATCCCAATGTCCCTCAAACTGAGGCAGCTTCATCTTATCGTCACCCATTTCTTTCTTTGTGTTTCTTAGTTCTCAAAAATCCAACCGAGCTCTGATACCAAATGTAATGGATCGATGCTCAATATGCTTTGGATTCTGAAAACTTCGATGTTTATTCAATAGAAAGATCTCGGCTTAAATAGCCTTTACAAAACAAGATATCCTAAACTTAAGGCTCAAGATAAGGATAACAAACTTGACCGAAATACATGGTCCAATTATTGACACTAACTCAAAAACAAAGACTCTTTCAAACCAACACTTCAACGGCTCCTTTATTTGTCGAACTGATTTGCTCCAACAATTCCTTCTTCTGGAATGCAATGATGATTTGTCTTACTTTTCTTGGGTTCTCTTCAACACAGAGCTTGCATTAATCTGTACATTTTATAGACTTAGAATTTTGCTTGCTCCGTACGCTAAGACCGATCCTCCTCTCACACTTTGTCACCTCTCATCTCTTCTTCTCTTCATTGCACATCTCTGTTCGTTTTGTCACCTCTCATCTCTTCTTCCCTTCATTGCACCTCTCTGTTCGTATTCGTGTGCTCAGTGCTCTGCTTTTGTCATCTGTTGTTTTTCTTCATTGGCCGTCCTCGCGCTTTTGTGTCTTGTCATGATCATCCATATGGGCTTTTTGGACTTCGAAAGTTGGGCCTTACTTGAACAGATATAGATGATTGGGATGGGCCTTTTGGATGACTAATTATCCTTTTCTATTTTTCAAAGGTTATAAGCAAAGGGGTTCTTTCTTAATTTCGTGGTGCAAAAAGGGAAACATTACAAAGAATAATCAGCGTTTTTTTTTTTTTTATAATGCCAGGGAACCCAGAAACAATGACAAATATACCCCTGTGAGAGTTTTAAGACAAAACAGGTGTGTTGTGTGCTTCTCTCTCTCTCCGTTCTGCAACATCGGAACCACGTACGGCTCCTAAGACTCCGTTCGCTTTTTAACACAGACACTCTCTTATAATAATATTTACCAATTAACCAAAGATCAAAAGGACGAACAGAAAAAAGTTTCGTCACTTTTAATTTTTTTCTTCTTCTTCTTCTTCTTCTCCTTCGTCAAACAGATTCACATTTTGACTTTTTCCTATTTCCCGGTGCTCAGATCCGATTTCTCGCCGCGAAATTCGCCGGTGCACCATTCTTCTTGGCATCATCTTTGATTCCGATCGGCTTTCCCGTAACATGAATCGGATGATCGTAGGTACGGTACATTTTTTTTTAATTTTCTCGAAATTGGCTTTGTTTTCTGATCGAAACGAGACGATTCGAATGTATCTGCGAGATTCAATTTCATCACATTGTTTTCATCTCTTGAAAATCTACTAGGAACTTTATAAATAAAAAAGCAAATGGCGTTGACAGATTTGTTTCTTTCTGAGGACCCACATTGCATATCATTTTGCTGAAATTTGAACAACATTGTTCTTTGTAAATTCATATATATTGCTGGTGTGAAGAACAGAGCAAAGGATAGTAGTGTCGACTTGTTTAAGGTAATGATGATTCCAAAGTGAAAAAAAAAAACAAAGAAACAAAAAGGTCAGAATAATGACAAAGCTGAAGATTTTCTTGTCTTTGAAGGTTCCATTTTTATGGGTCCTTTTCAATATAATGACTGGATTTGCACTGAAATGGTTTCCTTAGCATTGTTTGTTTTCTTTACAGTGTTTGATTGTTAGCAAGTGAATGCGTTGCCTTAAACTCAGTCATAATGTTAGAATTTCGATGTGTCACTGTTTAATTATTGTAGAATGAGTTTATTTATTGTTCCAAGTGTGTTGCAGTTGCTAGTAACGGTGGATTGATACTTGAAGCATTGAAAGATAAGAGAGACTTGATGCGGTTTTAGACTATAAAAAAGGTGAACAATGCTCGGGAATCAATCCACAGAGTTTAGCGAGAACGGGGAAGATGAGATCAGCAGACAGCTATGTGCAAATGGGATTTGCATGGAAACAACTGAAGTCGAAGCAAAGCTTGATGAAGGAAACATCCAAGAAGCTGAATCTTCTCTGAGGGAAGGCTTATCTCTCAATTTCGAGGTTTGTTTCTTCATCTTCCAATCCAACCTTTAAAGAAAAGGATCCGTCTCTTAATTTGTCTTGCTCCGTTTTGTTCATGGTCACTACAGGAAGCAAGAGCACTTCTTGGAAGATTGGAATACCAAAGAGGGAACTTAGAAGGCGCGCTTCGTGTCTTTGAAGGTATCGATCTTCAGTCAGCGATCCAGCGGTTACAGGTCTCCGCGCCGCCTGAGAAACCGGCTACCAAGAAAAACCGTCCCCGTGAACCTCCGCAATCAGTCTCACAGCACGCTGCTAGCTTGGTGCTTGAAGCTTTCTACTTGAAAGCCAAATCCCTTCAAAAGCTTGGCAGAATCACCGGTAAAACTCCTTTGTTCTTGATCTTGAATCTTGATCTTGATCTTGCTACATTCTTGAAATCTGAATCTTTTCTTGCTGGTTTTTATTCATTTGCAGAGGCTGCAAGAGAATGCAAAAGTGTTCTTGATTCTGTTGAGAAAATATTCCAGCAGGGGATACCGGACGCTCAAGTGGATACAAGACTTCAAGAAACCGTAAGCCACGCCGTGGAACTACTTCCGGCGCTATGGAGAGAATCCGGCGATTACCAAGAAGCGATATCAGCTTACAGACGCGCGCTTCTAAGCCAGTGGAATCTCGACAACGACTCTTGTGCAAGGATACAGAAAGATTTCGCAGTCTTTCTTCTACATTCAGGAGTCGAAGCGAGTCCGCCGAGCTTAGGCTCTCAGATCGAAGGCTCCTACATACCAAGAAACAACTTGGAAGAAGCCATTCTTCTTCTGATGATTCTTGTCAAGAAATTCAACCTCGGGAAGGCGAAATGGGATCCGTCTGTCATCGAACACCTTACCTTTGGGTTGACTCTGTGTAGCCAGACTTCTGTTCTCGCTAAGCAGTTAGAAGAAGTGATGCCTGGCGTGTTTAGCCGCGTTGAGCGTTGGAACAACTTGGCTCTTTCTTATAGCGCGGCTGGTCAAGCCGGTGCTGCGGTTAACCTTCTTAGAAAGTCTCTGCATAAACACGAACAGCCTGATGATCTCGTGGCGCTTTTGCTAGCTGCCAAGATTTGCAGCGAAGAGCCTAGCTTAGCTGCGGAAGGTGCTGGTTACGCGCAGAGAGCTATCAACAATGCTCAAGGAATGGATGAGCATTTGAAAGGAGTCGGTTTGAGGATGTTAGGACTTTGTTTAGGGAAACAAGCCAAAGTTCCGACGTCGGATTTCGAAAGATCTCGGCTTCAGTCAGAGTCACTGAAAGCTTTGGACGGAGCTATAGCATTTGAGCACAACAATCCTGATCTGATCTTTGAGTTAGGTGTTCAATACGCGGAGCAACGGAACTTGAAAGCTGCGTCACGTTACGCGAAAGAGTTCATCGATGCAACGGGAGGTTCGGTGTTGAAAGGATGGAGATTCTTGGCGCTTGTTTTGTCTGCTCAGCAACGGTTCTCAGAAGCTGAGGTTGTGACTGATGCTGCGTTAGATGAAACCGCGAAATGGGATCAAGGACCTCTGTTGAGACTTAAGGCAAAGCTTAAAATCTCTCAGTCGAATCCAACAGAAGCCGTTGAGACTTACCGTTACCTTCTTGCTTTGGTTCAAGCGCAGAGGAAATCTTTCGGACCTCTCAGAACTCTTTCCCAGGTTTCTAAATCTTGTTTTGTTTCCTAATCAGTCAAAAAGTTTCTTTGTTTATTAAAAAAAAACTTCTTGCAAATGAATAACAACAGATGGAGGAAGACAAAGTGAATGAGTTTGAAGTGTGGCATGGCTTAGCTCATCTTTACTCGAGTCTCTCGCATTGGAACGATGTAGAAGTCTGTCTGAAAAAAGCCGGAGAGCTGAAACAATACTCTGCTTCAATGCTACATACAGAAGGCAAGAAGAAGAAGCTCTTAAAAAAAAGTTCATTTGCTCAATCTAATTTGAATCTTGGTATGATGATCAGGTCGAATGTGGGAAGGAAGAAAGGAGTTTAAACCGGCCTTAGCCGCTTTCTTGGATGGTTTATTATTAGACGGAGCATCTGTTCCTTGCAAAGTAGCGGTTGGAGCGTTGTTGTCTGAAAGAGGGAAAGATCATCAGCCAACACTCCCGGTGGCGAGAAGTTTGCTTTCCGATGCGTTGAGGATTGATCCGACGAACCGAAAAGCTTGGTATTACTTAGGAATGGTTCATAAGCACGACGGACGTATAGCTGATGCTACTGATTGCTTCCAAGCTGCTTCTATGCTTGAAGAATCTGATCCTATTGAAAGCTTCTCAACCATTCTTTAAATATCTCAAAAACCATCACAAAGAAATTTATATTTTTTACCTCTTCATTTTTCTTCTTCTTATCATCATCATCTCTTGTACAATTTTTTTATATGGTTTTGTGCTGATTTTTGTTATATAATAATAATCGCATTTCTAACAGAAAACGGATGATTTAGCAATTCTACAATTTCAACTCAAAATCCAGACAGATTCCGCAATTTTCAATACACAAATTTTAACAAAAGTCAAAGAAATGGATACAATAAGAAGACAACACAAAAGTGAGTCTCTTCTCTACTAGTTTTTGGGAATATTGACTCCGACGATTTTAGCCGGAGTTATACGGAGGAGGTTCCCAGGCTTACCAGGCAAAGCTCCTTTGATCATCACAACGTTAAGATCTTTATCAACTTTCACAATCTTAAGCTTCCTTATCTTCGTCCTTGTTCCTCCCATTCTTCCAGGCATTTTCTTCCCTTTGTAAACCCTTCCCGGCGTAGTTCCGGCACCGATCGATCCCAAAGCACGATGACTCTTGGAACCGTGAGTCATCTGACCTCTCTTGAAGTGATGCCTTTTGATTCCTCCTTGGAAACCTTTCCCGATCGTTGTCCCAGCGACGTCGACGAGATCTCCTTCTTTGAAAATCTCGTCGAATACGAGCTTCTGATTGGTTTCGAATCCTTCGACGTTTGTTAATCTGAATTCCTGGAGATGCCTCATCGGGATCACGCCGGCTTTTTGGAGATGGCCGGTTTCCGGTTTCGTGAGCTTCTTGTCGCGGACACGGCGGTAACCGATTTGAACGGCGTCGTATCCGTCGGTGGCTAGGGTTTTGATTTGGGTGACAATGTTGCCTTCGCGGAATCCGACGACGGTTACTGGTACAACTGTTCCGTCTTCTTCGAAGAATGTCATCATCCCGAGCTTTGATCCCATCACGCCGATTCCAGCTTCCATGGATGCCGAAACCACGAAAGGTCGTTTGGTTTTGGGAGACGATTTGCTGACAAGGGAAGAGGATTTCGCAGGGAGGAAGGTAGGAGTGAACAGTGAAGAGGATAAAGTTGATTTCTGAAGTAAGGACGGGAAAGAAACAACCGCCATAGCCATCGCCATTTTCGGAGAAGAAAGCCGAGAGGATAAACAGAAACAACTCTCTGTGACACTCTTATCTTCTTCCCTCTTCTCCATCCTAAAAATAGAATTTATCATCATACCCCTAAAGATACTCGTAACTACATTTCTCAGCGCGTTTGTTTCACATTTGCAACATCGGACCTCAAATTCGAGCTCTATTAATATTGCTCTTTATTTCTTCCATGTGCCTTCTTGTTTAGAGATTTGGTGTTCATATCAGTTTTAAGCACAAGTGAGAAAAGAAAATACTTGCATCCTTAGAAAAGATGATTGACATATAAACAAGGATGTACAATAATGTTTATAATTTGTTCAATTTATTGAATAAAACACTGAGAGATAGACTGAAAAGGTTTTTTTTATACGACCCAACACGAGAATAATAATAATTCTTGTTTCCTCCAACAAGACGAAACAAATCACTTCAGGTTCTTTCTTTCAGCGATATTTGATAGAGAGATAGCTGAGAGACTGGTGATGGTTGAGGATGATTTAGAGACGAGAAATAAGAAGCGGAACAGAGGCAGGACCTTCTTCACCCATGACAGGCTGAAACAGATCCAACTCACCATACCGCTCCAACACACGCATCCTGCAATCTTCAGCCGCCATCAACCCAGTCGAATAAGCGCCGTGAACCGAGCCCGGGTAGCTCGAGCTTGTCGCTTCACCGGCAAAGAATAAGTTATCCACCGGAACCCTGAGCCTCTCGTAGAGATCATGAGGTTTTCCAACGATATCATAGCTATAAGATCCCAACGAATTCACATCCGATCCCCAACGAGACACGAGGTAATGCAACGGAGGCAATGCGTCCGGAAGAATCCTCTGGAGCTGCAAGACGGCGAAGTTGGCAGCTGCTTCATCAGACATTTTCTCAATGTCCTTGGCGAGCTTACCAGCCGGCATGTAAACCAGAACCGGATGCCCTGTGGCCTTGTGCAGGTTCAAAAAATAACTGCAGCCGTAGGAGGTTTCTGCGACAACTCCGAGAAACTCTACTTTTGGCCAGAAGACTTTCTCGAAATGAAGTATGATCTTGTTCTCGATCCCTACTCCGAGGTCGTTGATGGCTTCTTGTTTCCACTCTGGTAGCTTCGGTTCGAACTTTATCGTTCCGGATTTCAAAACTCCGAGAGGAACAGCGATCACTGCAGCATCCGCAACAAATGTTTCACCGTTCTCTGTCGTTACTTTCACTCCATTGTACCGCCTCACGATTTTAGTAACCCTGAGAAGCAAAAACCGAGGTTATATAACTACGAAGAGAGTCGAGACACTGGAAATAAAAAAGGCAAAAGCTTATACCTATGGCCTAGTCTGATATCAAGCCCTTTGGCCAAAGTATTGATGACAGGACGATACCCTCTAACCATAAGACCGTGTCCACCAGGCAGCAATTCCTCCTGCGCATATCTCGGATTGTTAAACCAACAATCAACAAAATGGTGTGTACTTCAAACCACTCCAAGAGAAGTAGCGTAAACTAACCTGGTCCCAACACTTAACAGAGATGGTTTCTGCATCGGCAGCAAACCATCCTTCCATGCGGCACAAGTACCACTGAAGTACATTGTGTGCAATCCCCTCTAACCTGGAGATGAAGAAACCGAAATTTGATCATGAAACCAAGCTTAAAAAGTGCATTGACTGATAGGAATTGAAAAAAATGTGGAACATTAAGTTTACAAACCTCAACTCAGGTTTCCTCGTAAATACAATTGAAA
Source organism: Noccaea bulbosa (assembly GCA_900406535.1). NCBI lineage: Eukaryota > Viridiplantae > Streptophyta > Magnoliopsida > Brassicales > Brassicaceae > Noccaea > Noccaea bulbosa. The sequence goes on from OVBJ01001147.1 coordinate 16,657, forward strand.
AAGCCTCAGATATTGACATATCTGCATCCTGCTCATCCCTGACTTTATTGATCTGCATTTAAGAAATAAGAATCAAGTTAAGACGAGACTACAACAAATACTAACACAAGTATCAGAATGTGAAGGACACATACCTCTTCCAAAATCTTCTCAAATGTTACGCCAACCCCAGTAACCAACTCTTGACAAACTTGATTGCCATCCATATCAAACAGAGCATAGCTACAAGAAACGAAGAATTTACACCGTGAGTTTATATAAGTGTCAAGAGGATCGAGACAAGACAATAATCGGAATATCCAAAGTTGTTTTACACACCTCTCAAGATCATGATCATACAAGACTGAATTGTCACCACTAGTACGATACAGGGGCAATCCCAGTCTCCCTATTACTGGTGCCAGAGGATTCTCTTTGCATACTCCGTGCAGCCTGTAGACAAAACGATGCTATGGTCTTAGCAAAAGCAAAAGCAAAAGCACCAATTACTAACCAATGAAAAGATCAAAGACTTGTGACATTACCATGATGCACCAAGATCAACGGGAAAACCAAATGAGTAATCAGTGTGGACTCGTCCACCAATTCTGTCACGGGACTCAAGTACCATAACCTATAACAAACAACCACACCGTGAGAACAAGCTGCAATTACACTTCTCAAGGAGGTCATAAGAAACAGCTGAGATTACAAACCTGAAAGGAAGCATCTTGAAGAGTGCGAGCAGCAGAGATTCCACCAAAACCACCTCCGATCACTATCACAGACGGTGACCTTGTCTTCATCCGCTCACCAGCTGAAAAGCAACCAGCTGAGACACCGATAATAATATATGAAACAAGGACGAATTAACAAAATAAAAACTTGTAGCAACTGTTATTATCGGAGAAAAAGATGCCCAGAAAAACAACAAATTACCCCACCGACCAAAAAAATCGTGTGGCAATGGGCAAATACAGCCAAACAAGAAGACGCCACAAAGGAATCAAACCACCGACAGAGAGAAATCGGCACGAGGTGAATTGAGGACCAAATAACAAAACTTATTTTTTTGCTAAATCAACCAAATTGCCCACTTCGTAGTCTAGATTCTTCCTATACGTCAACGATTACAATCGACGATCGATTTCAAACAAACACACGCAAAACAGAGTTACTGATCAAGGTAGAAGAAGACAATACCTCCACGCATTTGACGATCAGAGTTTTTCCTCGACTCCATGATTTCAATAGATCAAACGATTACTCTCGAGATTATTAGATTGACGATTACTATTACTACTACTATTAAACGGAAGCTGAGGAGAAAAATGAAGGATGAAGATCAGAAGACAAGTCGTAAAGTGGCTCGAAATCGAAGATGAGAAAATCAGGCTTCCAAACAAATTCATGCGATTTCTCTTTTCTACGGAATTTTCTCCCCTTTTGTTTGTTTGTGTTTCTTTTTTTTTTTCACTCTGCTTACTCAGCCGGCCAGTATCAACGTAGATCTACGACGATCGGCGAGATCGGACGCGTAATTCAGGCGAAACAATGGGGGAGAAAATATCAAAATCCCAGAAACGAGAAAGAGAGAGAGCCAGGGGAAGGTAATTGCTAAGAGAGAGAAAGCTGAAGAAAAAGAGACTTCTAGAGAGAGAGAGTTTCAGATATTTTCGGCTTCAAGTCCTAAAGTCAGGAAAGTAGGTTTGGTGCTTTATAAATTGTGCTTTCCCCAAATCATCTATATATAATAGCAGGAGAATTTTCCTATTGGTCCATTTGGTTATTGTATTTTTGGTTAATATTTGATTATTGTTATCTACTAAAAATTAATATTTATGTGCATTCCTATCTATAAATTTAAGTTTAAGTTGACTATATATTTTTTTAATTAAATTTTAGTTATTAAAATTATCCATAATTACTATTTATTTGAAATATTTACTGTTATCTATTGGAAAAATAAAATATACTTGATGCCACAGATAATAATAATTTGTTTTTCAATTAATATGAATTTTTAATTTATGGTTTGTACTATATTTTAATTATAAATTATAGAAAGAAAATCTTTAATACTTTTGATTTTTGAGTCAGTGAATTACTAGTAATTAGTGATACAATAATTAATCCCTAACTATATTGATTTTATAATTAGTAAATGTTATAGATTATTTTCAAATTTGTAAAATCCACATTTTATTCAAATATTTGGGAAATTTATGTTTATCTTTCTAGTAGTACTAGCTCGTATTGTACTAGTATTTTGAATATGACATTTTAAGCAATTAAGAGTCTAGTAAGACAGTTATTTTAGGTAGATGAATTTGATATTATACACTGACCAGAGAGTAAAAAGAAGATCAAATGACCTAAAAGAACACGCTCAATAACAAAGAGCATTTGTACATCAAAGAGTGGAAAAATTAAATAAACTTAATCATGTACAGTAATTGTCATGTTCTTGCCTGCGTATGAGCATTGAAATTATGGAGATGGACGGTTTAGTCCTGCAGCTTACTTAGATGTGATTGTAGAGTAGTTTTATCAAATGTGGATAAGGAAAAACCAAGCCTATACAGTATTTGTACGCATCAATAATAAGTATGATTCAGTTTGATGAGTACTAAAGTATCCACCGACCAGTATCAACTATCAAGGATGTGGCTCTGAAAATCTACGAAATAAAATTTTGACCAACTACATATCAACATATGAACCGTACAAAAGGTACATATATGTGTATAGCTTTAAATTACAGATTAACCGAAAATGGCTATACATCATAGTGAATCCTTTAGTTAGGATAAAATACCTCAGTTTGCCTATGTTAGATTTTTGTTCTTTTTGTTTGGGTTTTCCACCCATCTTTTTCCCAGCGTTTGTGTTAATTGGTGAAGGTTTAAAAATAATCGCAATAAAACAGAAATAATAATAAAATTTGCCGTATACTTTTTGGCACGTTTGATAAGTTATCAAGCTTATCAAGCAAAGTGGTCCAGTAGGGAGCACGTGTCATGCAACTATACGTCGTCCATCAGAGTCACGACTTGTCAGTTTTTGTCTGAATCTGACAAATAACAAATATTTTGTACTGTAAAACTAATTTAATCTGAAAAGAAAGGAAAAACGTCTAGACGTTTCTAAACTTATAACTATTCAAGAGTCTTGTTAAACTATACATGAACAAAACCTTTACAGTAACCTGGCCACGTTGTTTTGTATTTTGGCAACGTTAAAACTTCAAACAATGTTATGATGCAAATATATATCAAAATAATTGCCGCCAGATTCATTATGTGTGCTTTTTTTGTTGCTTGAACGTTATATCATAATACGAACAGAGAAAATACTTATCAATTAATGTCTCGTATATTGAATGCTTTGAATTGAATAACTGAAAGTCATAAGCGAAACTAACATAGGAAAAGTTCTAGGCACATTTAATGATCAAATTCTACGCTTGTTACGGCCTCTGTACAGAACACCAATGTGCATATGTGGTTTCCATGAGATATCAATGGAACATGGAAGCATGTTTGTATCGTAGTCAATTATAATTGGTTAAAAAACGTTAAATAAGTCACCGTTATAATGTGACAAGAATAAGACGATTGCTACCTTCAAGCGTAGAATTTTCACAAGCATATTTGTCAGTAAAAAGCATACAGTTTTCTTTATTCCATAAAACAAATTTGCATATAAGTTAAACTGTCAAACGTAATAATGGTATGAATGTGTTTTAAGATTACCGTCAAAATTATTAGTTCGAAAGTTAAAATCAAATACGTAGTAAAGTACTGATTGTTCTAGCTAGCGCTAAGATATGATGGAATAGGATATAAGTTTGGTTTGTGGACAAACAATAAGCATTCGGTTATCTTAAACATTCAAATAATATTGATTTTGATTAAACAGTGAAAAGTCTATAAACTTCCCAAGAATGGTTAGATTCTCAAAAAACTAAATGGCCCCCAAAAAAAAAAAAAAAAACCTTGGTTTGATAAGAATATAAGCTTTGAGAGTTCGCAAAAACTTATATGATGGAATAGGATATAAGTTTGGTTTGTGGACAAACAATAAGCATTCGGTTATCTTAAACATTCAAATAATATTGATTTTGATTAAACAGTGAAAAGTCTATAAACTTCCCAAGAATGGTTAGATTCTCAAAAAACTAAATGGCTCCCAAAAAAAAAAAAAAAAACCTTGGTTTGATAAAAATATAAGCTTTGAGAGTTCGCAAAAACTTATATGATGGAATAGGATATAAGTTTGGTTTGTGGACAAACAATAAGCATTCGGTTATCTTAAACATTCAAATAATATTGATTTTGATTAAAAAGATGAATTGTAAACAGTGAAAAGTCTATAAATTTCCCAAGAATCATGGTTAGATTCTCAAAAAACTAAATGGCTCCCAAAAAAAAAAAAAAAAAAAAAAAACTTGGTTTGATAAGAATATAAGCTTTGAGAGTTCGCAAAAACAAAAATTACACTGATAAACTGGTTCTTTAATGAACAAAATTACACTGATAAACTGATATCATAATAATCGGTTGCTATTTTTCTTACACAATAAATTAACATAAAATAATATACAATTCACGATAAAATATCTAGATATTTTACTCAATTATTGGTAGAACGGATTCTGACCATTGGATTTGGAGCACATGACTAAAAACTTAAAATGTCCATGTCTATGTTTTGACACATGACAGATGACTTCCATTGACATCTGCTCCTTCGCATGTGACTTGCCTTTTTCCATCTCTATATTATTAAAAAAGCAACGAAAAAGAAAGCATAGCTACCGTTTATTTATGAAAAAATTAGAAAATAAACACATTTTAAGATGTTAATTGACAAAAGAAATACATTTAATTTTTTTATTAAAAAAATAGGCAAGTTTTTATGAATCCCGCTACATGTGTTTTAGGTTTGAATTCATTTTGTAAGATTTATAGTTTATTTTTTATTCATAAAAAAATGTTTTATCGTAGGTACTACTGTCGATTTGTCTCTTTTCACATTATGAAATTTGGACTTGCTTTTTTCACAATTACAATTTTGAAAACTACCTAATATGCTAAATCACCCGACATAGTGGATATTGTTTATGGGATAAAAATAAACAAATGTATGACTTATTTCCAACAACTTAGTCAAATGTATAGGTAAGATTTATGTTTTGATTTACATAAGAAAAAAAACTGCATACCAAATGTATCTTTGACGGTTCTATATACGATTGATAACAAAAATCTCATGTCGTTAAGACATAATAATTAACAATTTAACATACACAAAGTCGCATATACAAAATAACGTAACGAAGTTACTTGTACTTTGTGCTCTATCATAATATATACATCCTTTGAACGTTTTAATTATGTTCAGAAGGTTATATATAAATAAAGAAGAACAGGTATTACCCCACACAATCAAACAAACCAAAAAAAGAAATATAAAATGTGCAGAGTTAGCTTAATGGTCCAAACGAGGATCGTCGGTGGTCTTCGTTGGCGCAGACGGTTGTTGACTTTGCTGTCCCGTCGGAGAATTAAATCTCAACATTTCCATCGGCTGCATTTTAATATCAAAGCATTGCGTGTCAAATAAAGCTACACCGTTTGTAGTTTGTACGTCAAACAAAAAGAATATTACCAACCCAACTACGTCGTTTAACAGTTAAGAATACGACGTCGGATACAGTTAACAATATCATCTTTCCGTTTATACTAAACTACGGCGTTTCAGTTAAGAAGAAGACGACGACGTCGTTCAAGCCTCTAAGACCACGACGTCGTTTCATCTTACTCCTTTTACACTAAACGTCGTTTATTAGCTAGGGGAAATGACGACGTATTGACTTAACCTGAGATCCGGCCTGCATCTGTGGGAATCCGCCGACGAATCTAGCAAACCGGTCAGCGAAGACCTGGTTTTGTACCGGGATGTGATAAACTAAACCGGGATTGTTCTGAATCGCAGATCGGTCCATAACCGGGAATCGAGGCAACTGTACCGGGCTCTGCATCTGAGGGATGAACGGCGGACGCTGTACTCCGGAAAACACCATCGGAGCCGCCGCGGCAGCCGCCATTCCACTCCCCATCCACATAACTTGAAGCTGTAGCTGAAGTGACTTCAAGTAATCTATGGCTTCGTCCAAAATCGAAGCTTTATCAGTCTGCAAACACCAAATCCAATTAACACCATTTTTTTTTAATTTAATCAATCAATCAATCTCCAAAGTTAAAATTCGCTTTTGTAACTTACTTTACTGCAGTGAGGTATTAGTTCTTGCAAAGTCTTCATCCTCTCATTGATCCTATCTCTCCTCCTCTAATTTAATTAACAAAAATAAACAGAGTTTTGTTCTGTTCTCTTTGTCTGAATACACAATTTGCTAACATTAAACTATGTTGTATATACACGATTATATATAGACGAACCGATGAGTACCCTTTCTGAGAGATTATGAACTTCAGCTGCTCGACTCCTTCGCATTGATCCTGATCGTTGGTTCGACTTTTCACCGAGAGCCTGCAAAACGTATAATTATAAAGTATCAAGAACAATGAGTAACGGACCAGAAAACGTTACAAGAATTTATGTCTCGGAGTTAATTTAAGGGTAAACATACATCTGATTGAGACACAGTTCCATCAGTGTCTGTTATATGTTTTCTCTTACGTTCTGTTGTAATGCTTCTTCCACAAGCCATTTCTTTAATGTTCTTGCCAAAGCTGCCGCCAGAGGAGCCACCTGATGATGTACTTGCGTTCGGGTAAAGCTTTTCGTCGATAGTTTTGCTTTGATCATGACTCATTGAGACATCGAGATCGTTCTGAGATTGGTGACTCCCGCAATGGCTCGGTCCAACCGTCACCACCGAGTACTGTTCCTTGACTCCTGATGATGAATCCGTTTGCCTAAACTTGGGAGGTGGCATGACCTGAGGAGGGTCAGGACCGGACTGGTGCTTAACCGTCTCCGAGGTTGGTGGTCTCTCGAGAGGATTGACGGTTGGGAAGAAATGGGAGGAGAAATCGTCGGTTTCGAATGGGTTTTCATCTGGAGGGTATTGGTTCCAAGAGACGGTTTCTTGATCCTCAAGAAAGGTGTTTTGTGTAATTAGTGTTTCTTGGTGTTGGTACTGTTTATGAGTTTGGGCTTGGGTTTGCTCTCTGTGGGATTGGCTATGGCAAACCACTTGCCCATCTCGCCATAACAACTCCACTAGCTCATCTTGTGGCCTACACTCAAAGACTATTATAATAGGCTTTTTTTTACAAGAGTAAACATTAAATACTAGAAAAGACTAGAGTAAACATTAAATACCTTACAGATCTTCTATTAGTGGACAAACTGTAATTCTCCTCAAAACTCCAACCTTGGTGTTCCATGTCAGATCTCTGGAGACATATCATCGAAATAATAATAATTTTATTAACCTCAATTATTGTAAGATACTATAAGTGCACGGAGCTAATGATAGCTTATGTTTAATAAAGGAGGAGCATAAAGTATGATTTTTAAATTCCAACTCCAATAGTTTAATTACACTAATCATTAGAAAAATATTCAGAAATCATTAAACTAAGATTAAAGTCCACGAGTTCATTATTTTCTGTTAAACTTTTTAAAAATATTTCGTCAGTCTAGGAAGGATTGAAAGAAACAACAGAATCTAAATATATATAGCAACATCCGTATAAGAGTACTGACCAGATTTGGAAAGCTTATGGGCGAATCAGAAGTTGAATGAGAAGAAGATCTCGAAAGCTGATTTGTGGAAATGGAAGTTCTCTCTCCTCTCTCTCGTTTCTCTCGCTCTAGATAGACCTAAAATTTTTAAGAAACGCTCGTAAAACATGAAAGAAACAGAGAAGAGAGAGAGATATAGAGGCAAGGTTCTTTACTTCTTTCGGTACAGACAGAAAGCGACAGGAGCATAAAGAGGGGAGCGAGAGAGATTACAGCGAGGGAGATAATGATTCTGTAAGGACAACAGTACTGCAACCTTTCATACTGAACGCCACGTGGCAAGTTCTGGGACATTATGTTGGAATCAGTGTGACCCACAGGTGGAGATCTCTTCTCCAGCGATGAGATATTGAGATCTATTGTTGGATTTCTAGAGGTGGAATCTGATCTGTACCTTATCCAAATAAACTCTGCAAACAATGATTTGAGGGTGTTTTTGTCAAATCACATCATCCATGGCGTTGTCGACATATGGTGGCCCTTTTTTTTGGTGTGTGTGAGTGTGAGCATAATCTTTAATTTGACGTTGTATTTTCACTATCCTCCAAATTAAATTACGTTTTCTTTGTTATCTACTAGTACTACTATGTAAGTAAAGGACGAAATGTATCTAAATTCCATGGTTTCGTTGAATTTGACGCAGACTAGTGTCAACGAATTTATAATTGATCACTGTTTACGGTGTTTATCATATCGCATCTGAAGGAACTCATAAAGCCTGGTACAAAAAAAATCTAAAGGAACTCTTGGAGTACAAATGTATGCTTTATCAGAAAAAAGGATTACAAAAGTATACTCCAGTACAATATTTTGTTGTTGGATAAAACTTTCACATACAAATATATTATTTTCATAGTCTCAATATCTTTATCGTTCACCTAAAGAAATCACTTGGAGGTGTTATTGGATATGTTGTATTTGAAATAAATTAAAATATAATCACAATATTATTCAATTAATGATTCTAAATTATATTTTTAAATCTAATGTTACTGGATATTTTACTTGTAATCCATCATTAATAGATTTTCAAAATTAGTATTATTCAATCAATATTTAAAATCTTATTTTAAAATCTAGTGTTATTCAAAAGATAAATTTGTTTACTGGATCATTTGAAATGAATTTCAATAAAATTTTATGAATAAATTATTTAAAGCAAAATTTTAAATATATGATTGAATAACACCCTCTTTGTAATTTTAAAAAGATCTAGCGGCTCTTCTTTGATACATTTATCGTTTTGCAATTAATTCGATTGTCACATTGTCAATTATTCGTGGACCGTCGTACTTACTGGTAATGGACCACACATCCCATACCGCTTCCCGGTTCTTATTTCTCACATCATCTCATTAATTTTTACTTTCATGCTATTTTTTTTTTTTTTTTTTTTTTTAGTATATCANTTCACGGTTAAAGATAAAATTTAATTAGTCTCTAGCAAAAAGGTGATTTCAAATTTTATTTTGATATGGGTTTCAAAATTTAATACAATTAAAATTGTGATGGCCAAACAAATGGCATAGAATAAACAGAACTGTCATAACCAGTGTCAACATTACAAATATTGAATATTGATGAAGATAATTTTTTGACAAAAAAGAGAAGAAGAAGATAAATTATCAACAAATAAACAAAATTTAGGAGATAACAATCAAACTTCAAATATATTTTATTAAGGTTTCGAGTGACCAAAACATGATAGTTTTTTTTGACACATTACCAAAATATGATAAACAATTTTTAAACATGAGCAAATCATAATAATTTATCTGAAAGTCGCATGAATGTTTTTTTCATAATAAAGGTCGGCTACATTTCAGATACAATTACCCCAAATGTGTTAAAAGAAAAAAACATTCATGCGACTTTCATGTTTTTTTTTTCCATTTGCAGCTGTACTGTTAACGAATACAATATTTTGGGAACGAACAAAATTGTATATAAATGTCTACTGTTCTGTTACTTCTGTATGGTCAGCAACTGCTAAACTCTGTGCAAACTTTATTTTAACTATCGACTAAAATATTTTTGAAATCACTATCGTTAGACGTTAGTTCCGGACCTGGCAAGAAAATAAAATAGCGAATTATCGTTGTTTTCCTTGGTCAAAGTTCATCAATATTTATTTAAAAAGTTTGATTATAGTTGGAAGTTATATTTTAATCAATACCTATTCGATATTAGTCAGATTAACTGATTAATCACACTCTGTGGCGCGAATATTGACAATCCGTCTGGGTACTACACATACTATATGTAAATTTAATTTGATTCTATTTGAATAGTTGATTTTCTTGCATAAATTAGAGTATAAGTTGTTGAAAAAAGAGAGAAATATTCCACAAGCTAGTTTCGTCGTACGTGCTTCGAAAACGATACAAGACAAATACTCTGCAGTTTGTAGTAATGGGTCGTAAGCTTAAAGGCTAAAGGCCTAAAGCCCTAAGAAACCCAATCTTAATTTACGAAAACGCCCAATTATGTTTGAGGGGAACAAAAGAAACAACAACGCTTCCACTTTAGTAAGGCAGTGTGAAACCCTTCAGGTAGTTTCTTGGCAGTTGCCGTCTTTCTAATTTTGATTGTTGTTTATTTTTCTCTGCGTAAGTATGAACATTCCCTTTATAGAAACCTGATACTTACTGATAGATACCATTCAAAGTTTCACCGTTTTTCATGTTGAAGAAGTTATGGATTGAAAATTTGGATATTATGTTCCTTTGACTCTCTTCCTCCTTTGAAAAGTTATATTGGATATTATGTTCCTTTGACTCTCTTCCTCCTTCGAAATTTATAAATATTTATTTTATCTTCCCGAGAGAAGATTGGATTCGTAGTATTACTAAGATTGTTGTAGGCAACTTTTAGTACTTGTTTTTTAATGGGGTTTTACGATAATATTCAACAGTCAAACTCTGGACTTTGAATGTTTTATAGATCTATCAAATGAGCCACTTCCTCATTTGGCACAAGAGCTAAGTTATCGTCTGTCTTTTACTTTAATAATTTATTTATTTTATAATTAAGCTCCTCCTTTCTGTTTTTGTGGTTTTTATTCAATCACTTAAAACAAGAATGAACAAAACAATCCGTAAAACACATCACCACTAACCAATCCTCTATATTCGTAATTGAAGGCCCTTCTAAAAAGCTACAAATCAATTATTTTATGTGGAAAATTGATGAAATTTACCAAAACTATTTTCCCGGGTATTTTGTTTCCGGAATATTGTCAAAATGTTCTTACAATCTATTGAGAGATAAACGTTTTCCGTATGTCCTTGGCAATTAGTTGAAATTTAATGACAGAAAAGACGTATAAGAAATTTGTCGGAAATAATATTACTAGGAAGCAATCGGAATAGTCTTTACTCTTTAGCAAAAAAAACAAAAAAAAAAAAAAATCATCGTGAATAATGTTGCCTACACACGTGTTACTGCTAAAGCGTTCTGCCTAAAATAACCATGGAAAATATTCAAATCTCGAACAAAATTATTGTCTTTGATAAATTAATTAATTAATTATTGGCTTAAAAAAACGTATATTAGCTTTGATTATGAGATTAATAACTTTGTCGCGTCGACTATTCTTGTTTCATATATGGACTATTTTACTAACATTCAAGCAATTTTATTTCTCGTAAGCTATTGTCAAGTGGCTAATTAATGACTAATGAGATCATGGTAGACGTTATGTTTACCACATATGCATGCTTCACAATGTTCTACCAAATTCTGATCTTCCGATCGGAAACTGTAAGTGTTGTTTTAATAATGAGTAGAAAATGGTGTCGTCGAATAAAATAAGAAAAGTATAATGATAAAAAAGTATTCCGCTATGCAAAAATTATATATGGAAGAACTATTTGTTATGTGTTCATCATGAATAGGCTAGCGCTAGGGCAAACGATTAAGTAAAAGTGTTTATGAGTTTTGGTAAAGGAAAAGGTTCAGCAAAACTATTTGCTACTTGTTGCACTACAACTACAACAGTGACGACACGTCAACACCGCGTGTCGTATTTTATGGCAGTAATATTAATTTTAATATTTTCATTTTATAATTACAAAAAGAATTGAAAAGGCCGGTTAATTTACTAACAAAGATGTTTTAGGCTTTTATAGCTTTTCTGTTTTTATAACTTATAAGTTATAACGTTCTATTTCCTAGCTACGCCTTCATTCTATTCCATTTCGTTTGTTCCATAATCACACTTGTTCTGCTTATATTTTTTTTTCGTTGTCGCTTATTTATTCTTTTGGATAAAAGTTAATTACTTTTTTTTTGTTCAACTTAATTACTTATTTTATTCTATCTTATTTTAGTCGGAAACAATTCTTCATAAAATTGTATGTTTATTGGTCCACAAAATAATTATTAGATCATTTGGATTATAACAAAAAGGTAAATTAGGCTTCCTCTAAGTGTGTAACTAACACTTTGGAGTGCAGTTGATGCTGATGCAATAGAAGTATGGTTATTATTTAATAGATTTGGTCTACCGTCTACGTTTGTGTTTGGCTCCCCGGCTATCAAGAGATAGTCGAGTCCAAAGAGGAGGCATATATAAAAGTTATCTTTTGGTTCGGGTGAGAATTTTATATTAATAAATTTTATATTTTTTTCAATATATTGGAAAATGGTAATATGGTCAAAGCACGTGGATTCACCTTTACGTATGTATATTGAATTTACGGTTTATTGATAATTACTGTATTATTGCGTAACGACTACTGATGACAACATGCTTGATTTTAGATCATATATGACATCATATATAACGCAGTTGCAATCAGTATTTTAGTTATTTTCCATTTCTCTTGACTTTTCTGCGTAATAATAAATAGCCCCGGTATCATATTTTTAAAACACTATGAAAATTAGTTTGAGTTTCGCTGTTTGAAATGTCTTGGTTATAAAAATACTCCATATTTGGTAAAGGTCACAATAAAGTCTAGAAAGAATAACTGTATTTCTTGTTATTAATTAACTGACAAAGAACATAAGATATATATTGTATGTTGATACATATGTAAAAAATATTAAATAAATTAACAATTTTTCAGTGATAATTAGTATTATTTTTTTGGACAATTCTTAAAAAGAACACAAAATAAGTTTTTGTTCCAAAATTATCACCATTAGTTATTTTATTTTCCAACAGTACCATAAACATTTAGTATTTCCAGAAATGCCACAAAACTAAAAATTAACTTTAAACCCTCGAAACTAAACCTTAAGCCCCACAAAATAAAAACTAAAACCAAAATACTAAACCTAAACCAGAACCCAATATATCTATATTTCAACTACCTAGATATCATTTTTAATATTTTTGGTCTTTTTGGAAAAAATAATTTCTTTGTATTTTTGAAAAAATTAACTAGTGATGATATTTTTGGAGCATCAACTTATTTTAATGGTATTTTAAGTTATTTCTCAAACTTTTTTACATGCGGTTGAAGTCTATAATAATATACACTATAAGATGTTGCATAAGACCATGATTAACGGTGGCATCTTCCCACTTTTCTTACCTCGAAAACATAATATTTATATTAGTATTTAATTAAAAATATCTTAAAACTTAAGAAAAATATCTTGTATAAAAGATGTTAAAATATTTTTCTTAAGTTAAATATCTTGTATAAAAGATGTTAAAATACTTTTTTAAAGTTTTAAGATACTTTTAATTAAATACTAATAGAAATATTGTGTTCTCGAGGTAAGATATTTTGATAACATACCCCAATAATCATGCTTTAATGAATCTGTAAATTGCTGTTGTTTTGTTATTGCTCGAACCCAAATCTGGATATTGTGTGTTGTTGAACAAAATTGTGATAGTAATATTATATTTTTATGGGCTTCCATTATGCTGTGTGTATAATAATAGTCAAAGTCATTCGTAATTGACCCAGCACCAATTTAACGGCAGAAAAATAATCATTTAATTGCTAAGCCTTTACCTATTTAATTTACCTATATATATGTACAGAGAACTTTTCCTTTAAAGAAAAGATATGTACAGAGAAATTTATATGCAAATAGACTTGAGTGGAGATATAAAGAGATCGATGTAGTGAAGATGAAAGGTGAAGCTAAGGATCGTGAAGAAGAAGATGAAGCTACACTTCCTGGGTTCAGATTTCATCCGACTGACGAAGAGCTTTTAGGGTATTATCTTCGAAGAAAAGTAGAGAACAAACCCATCAAACTGGAACTTATTAAGCAGATCGATATCTATAAGTTCGATCCTTGGGATCTTCCTAGTAAGTCTTTATACTGGATCACCTTCTTCTTTTATTTTATTTCTATGAATATTGGTATCGTATACTGTATTATGATCATTGCTCAAAAGATAAAATGGTTTGTTTGTTTCTTTTTTTCCTTTCTCAAATGATAGGATAGTATGATATATACAGAACGTACGGATCAAACGGATACAAAAAATAAATCTATCTGAACAAAAAGATTGTTTTTTCAACATCTAAATATAACGATAAACACAAAGGAGATAGACATGTATCTGATCAAGATCAATTGACTCTTTTAGGAAATTAAATTATTTTGGGGGGGGATAATCGTAAATTATATCAAACCAGCCCATAATAATTTTGGACTGAACATTCGAAATTTCGTCAGCCAAATATTAAGGACCAAAACTACCACATTGTTTTTCGATTAAATCTTGCAAACCAAGAAAGAAAGAAAGAGAAGAACTTTATCACAAAATATTAAAGACCAAAATCTGATTCGAACACCTTGTTAGTCAGTTGAAAGTGAATACGATACCATAGACTGAAAAATGTTGTCGGTCAAATTTTTGGTTTTGTAGGAGACAGTTATGTTTTCATATATTAAAAGATATGGGACCATTCATATGAACACACACACATATATATTTTCAAATATTATCGCATATTAAAATACGTTGTATGTCACGAATTGAAAGCCAAGTTCTAATTATCTGAATTTGTTTTTGCCAAAGAGTCAATGTATTTATTTTTTTTGGGTCAAAGAGTTAATGTATTGTAGCTTCCTTTTTTAATAAATAAAGAACCAAAAAAAAAAATACAAATCTATTAAATATTAATAAGAGCATTTACTCTGGATTTCACTAGGAGTGGGAGAAAAGGAGTGGTACTTCTTCTGCATGAGAGGCAGGAAATACAGGAATAGCGTTAGACCAAACCGGGTCACCGGTTCAGGTTTCTGGAAAGCTACCGGTATCGATAAATCTGTTTACTCTAATCTCCAATGCGTCGGTCTCAAGAAATCTCTGGTTTACTACCTTGGTTCAGCCGGTAAAGGAACCAAAACCGATTGGATGATGCACGAATTCCGCCTTCCCTCCACCACGAAAACCGACTCCCCAGCTCAACAAGCAGTGAGTTCTTAGAATATCTATTTTAAAGTTATTAATCCAAATTGTTTTTTTCTTTAAGAAATAAACCGGTTTATTTAACCAAGAAAGTAATGCATCAGGGC
The DNA here is from genome assembly GCA_900406535.1 of Noccaea bulbosa. Lineage (NCBI taxonomy): Eukaryota > Viridiplantae > Streptophyta > Magnoliopsida > Brassicales > Brassicaceae > Noccaea > Noccaea bulbosa. Next base: position 31,912 of record OVBJ01001147.1, read on the forward strand.
TAAACCATCCTGTCCATTTCCAGTCAGACAATTTTCTTATATTTGTGGAGCTAAATGCGTTAATAAGTCAGTCACGAATGCAAATTTCCATAGGAGCTATTGATCACATATTCTCCCTCAAAATGGACCCACTTTTTCTTAAACGTTAAAATTAGGCCAGATTCTCGACTACGTTTTTTTATTTTCCAATAAAATCATGATAAGAAACATTAGACTAGCTAATCTCCAAATTACATGAAAACGTCCAGACTATACTATTTTTGGCTTCCTTTAATTTAAAACCATTATATATATGGAATATACGGTGTGTATGTGACGTTCATCCATTAAATTTGATATAATTCACTGGAGTATAAAATATCGATTGAAAATCAATGATACTGGACAGTTATGTTTTCTGAATCTTCTTTATAATAAAAAAAAACCATAACGCAATCATATATTGCTTTCAGATTTTACAGTTGGAAACAAAGATACTAAATGTGTGCATCTTGTTTTCCGCAGGAGGTATGGACACTATGCAGAATTTTCAAACGAGTCACACTGCAGCATCGGAACCCAACCATCGTACCACCAAACCGAAAACCGGTTATCGCCTTAACCGACTCTTGTTCTAAGACAAGCAGCTTAGATTCCGACCACACCAGCCACCGCGTCGCAGATACCTTTTCCCACAAGCTACACGAGCCGCCGCTTCAGCCACAACAGACGCAGAATCCTTACTGGAACCAACATACCGTTGGTTTCACTCAACCGACAAATACAAGTTATGATAACAACTTCCCGAGTTTCTGGAACATCAACGGTGGAGATTTCATCGGAGACTCGGCAAGCTGGGATGAACTTAGATCTGTTATAGATGGCAACACTAAACCCTAGTAATAATTTTCCATCTTTTACCCTTTTTACTTCGTTTAAAGGATTTAATAAAACAAAACCAATAATTAATTACTGGTTGACACTACTTTTTGTCTGATTCTTGTTTCTCAAGAAACCAGTCATTTCTCTACTCTTTCTTACAATTTCTTTCTTTGATCACACTCCTCTGCATTCTCCAATTCCATTCAACGAAAAAAAGTGTTCTCCAATCTTCGAAAATGAATCTAAATACATATAAATTGATACACTCATAGAGAAGTGAATTAGGAGGATCAATGAAACAGATTCTTGAGATGTTTAAAGAAGTAAGCAGAGACGATCTGATTAGTCTTCTCGGTCGGGTGAAAAGCGTCCCAGAAAACGTACTTAT
>OVBJ01001148.1:1951-33152 GCA_900406535.1 Noccaea bulbosa
CTTTCACATTCGCACAATCTTCGTAGTGTCTTAGGATCGGATCGAAACGCTTTGATACTAATTATTGAATATATCTCATATATAAAGTCACACATATTGAATGGCTGCACCTTCTAAAGAAGATTGACTACGTACCCTTTAGAAGGGATCAAGCCAAACACGTAGTTCTAATCTCTAAACTCATAAGTTATGTCACAACCTTGACATCTCCTTATATAAGAAAAGATCTACACAATTTCCTATTCTCTTAATAGGACAATTTCCTTTTCTTTAGCTCACTTTAACATATTTAGATAACTCCTAAATATGTCTCTTTTCCTAATCTCTTTTGGAATAGCTTATTCCTCAAGCTATCTTCAAGCTTACTCCAACATTTTAAACTCCATTTTTCCAAGATTAATGTTTCGGTTAGAGCGGCCGAATTGGTGTCGATGAGGATTCATAAGATAAGAGACGAAGAGCTTTCTTCTCAGGTGATTAATCTCATCAATGGATTGAAAGAAATGTGGAGATTCTTGGCGAAATATCACCATAAGCAGTTTCGAGCGATCTCGAGAAGCAAGTCTTGCGTTCACATTGTTGAGAAAGGATCAAGCTCGAGGATAGCGACGCACAAGGTAGAAGAACATATTAAGATTCAGAGAATCTTTGACAGGCTACATTGATGCACATAGAGGTTTCGTTAATCTCTTGAACGAGTGGCTAAACCGAAACATGATGGAGGTCGACGACGAAACCTATATGGAGGCTCCTCAGATATTTAGGGTTTGTAGCGAGTGGTTGAGAGAGATTGAGAATGTGGATGAGATCAAAGTGTTGAGTGCTGTCGAAGAATTGGGATCTAGGTTTCGAGGGTTAGTGTTTAAGCAAGTAGAGGAAGAGAAACAGAGAGATTGAACAAAGAGTTGGAGAAGAAGACGAAGGAAGTGGAGGAGATTTTTGGGGCGGCGGTTGTTTTTCCGGGGAGTGATTATGGACATGTGGCGGAGATAATGGTGGGACCGGAGTTGTTGTCTTTGAGAGAGAGTGTGACGCAAGAAACCGAGAAGCATGAGAGAATAATTAGAGAGTTAAACGACGCGGTATCGATGAGTCTGCAAGAGTGTTTGGTTCTTGTCTTTGAGGCCTTGCACGAATTTTGTTTTGGTAATTTTAAGCCATATCAGAACATTAGAATCGTTTCGAGAGAAGCTCTATTATTGGATCAATCATAGAAATAAAAATGTAAATATCAAAGAAAATAAAGAATTCGTGTGTTGATGATTCATCAGATTTAGTGTATAATAATATCACTAAACAAGATGTTAACAAAGCCTCATTGTCTTCTACAACTGAGAAATCAGCTTGCTGCAGCTACGTTTAGAAGTTCTATGGATCGTTTTTTTTTTTTTTTTTTTTAATCTTTTTTNTCTTTAATGTTCTCTGTATCATTCAGAGATCATCCTAAGCTCTTATTGTTATTGTTAATTAGAACGAGTAGGAGAGAGTGACTTCATTGATGGCTGTGATCATATGTTTATTGTGTTCTCTCACACGTCTACAATTCTTTTTTAGTACATGGATAAACCTCCAAGAGGGAAGAACTCAACAAAAGGGCTTGGCAAGAAAGTGCCCCAAGATAACAGAGCCCAGGTAACTTCCGTTTCCAAACATCTTTTAAATTTGTTTTGTGATATCTGAAGAGTTTGCAAACACTATCCTTTTCGTGCTTGTTCTTGTTGTTGTAACACTCGGGTATAATTGGAATGAGAAATAAATCATCAAACAAGCTTAACACTTCAGAACACAGTTTCATCTATTACTTTTGCAACGTATGTGCATGTCTGACAAAGATGATCATGTTTTTCTGGACAGGTGAAGTTGCAGTTCTTGTGGAAAGTAAGGTTTAAGCACAAGAGATGAGCTCGTACCAAACCGTAAGGCATAACCTTTTGTTAACTCAATATATCTTTTGGGAGATCGAATTCAAAAACATGAAGACATAAATTTTTTTAACGAAATGACTTTTGGGAGATCGAATCCATCATGAAGACGTAGGTCTTTGTAGTTGTGTCTGGTCTTAAAGCATAGTACAGTACTACACTTTGTATTTGCTTCTGTAGGCTACATTTAGGCTTTTTCAGATCTTATGTTGTTTCTACTAAGGATCATCGAAAGGTCGAGATAGTAAAGAGAAAAATTGGTAGGCTGATTCGGTTTCTGAGATACAAAACATCGAAAGGTCGATAGTAAAGAGGATTATAGAAGAATGTCCAGTCGTTCACAAATTAGTCACTTGAGACGACCATGGAAACATGACTTCCTGATAGTAAAGAGATTCATTTGAGCTACTAAACGACTCATTGCGATCCATGGACGTCGGTGCAACATCACTCATCTGGTTAAGGTTCGAGTCCGAGAACCAACTATGAAGATCATGGGGTATATCTTGAGTTACGACCTTCTCTTGTTCCGTACAATCCTCTTGTGGGGAGCACTTTCTAGAAGCTTCTTCTCTAAGAAGGACCACTTGTGCTTGTAGACTAACAACCTAAACACACACAAGCAATTGAAACAACTTGTAAGCTCATTAGAGATGATGAAGCCAAAAGAAAAACTATATTTAAGGGAGGCTTAAGAGTTATGAGTATTTGTTTTTTAAGCTACTAAGCTTATGATTGGGTCTACATATATATATAGCCATTAAATCTTATATATAGGACTGTTTAGTATAATCAGACGACTAGGCATATTTTTCCCGACAGTTACATTCATGAATATATATATTTCGTCAATGAAACCCATTTTTAAGAAAGAAAAATCATGTAATAATTATATCGCCATAGACAAATATGTTAAGAGAGAGGAAAAAAACCTGTTGCTGGAGGGAGAAGATTTGGGAGACGCAGCCATAAATAGGGTCATGGAGACGAGACTGAGCCTCGTAAGAGATGGTTCGTACGGCATCACATCGGTCATGATCAGGGAGATGAGAGATGAGCTTAGTGAAGTTGCTGGCTCCAAACACTTTGTGAATGGCTGCAAAATTAGAAGATCCTTCTTCGTAGCAAAAGTATGGTGCAAATACACAACCTTCAACACATTTCCTACGCAAGAACTTGCATCCTCCACATGGTGAACCTAAACCTCCCATTTCTCAAATTGTAAAAAGATGTTTTTGACCAAATAATTATCTTGGAGGAATATTAATACTTCTAATGACGATTATATATAGTGCATACAGTGTTTATGCAGACGGTAAGACTAAAGGAATAAGGTGGGATTTAGTTGTTATAAAATTATTAACTCATTTTTTTATTTTACATATTTGTCTCTCTAATGGCGTACAATTACAAAAAAAAAAAGAAAAAAAAAAATTTCCCTCAAGTTTATATACTCCTTGGAAATATTTGAGAGAGAACCATATTAATATTGAGATCCGATCGACTAAGAGATTTGGGTGACGTATAGGACAAAACAAGAGTAAACATCAACCAAACCCATTTTGCTTTTTGTTTTGATTGGTACGTATACTTATGTGGTTATATATCTTCTTTTATTCATTATTTACTTAGCTGTTTTTCTTATAAACGATTTGGAGGTTACTTTTACTGGTAACCTATGTGTCATTTGGTACGATTGAAAGTGAGATTCATTGTCACTATCGCTGAATTTTGAAAATAATTTCGAGAATTGACTGTGTTCAACAGATTATTTGAGAATTTGACGACCTTGCATTAAACAAAGGTTGATATTAGTAAACAAGTTATTTCTTAATAGATTTTCAACATTTGCTATGCTCTCAGTTTCGAACAAACTTTACAGGCTAGAAAAATAGAGACCCATGATTATCCAGCCCACATAACAATCATGAATCATGATTATCAACAAAAATATTCCTTTTAAGTACAAAAGTTAAATGATTCGAAAATAATGAACAACTGATAGTGGATTTATGACTGAGTGGTGGTCTAGTGAACTATTAAAATTAGTTTAGAGAAACAAATAAAAAAGCAAAATCCAGAACTAATATGGTTTGTGGCTTCGTGCTGTTTATTTTAACAGAGATTATTTTGTTTGCATTTGTTTAATATGATTAGGATTTAGGACTCGATCTACTTTTTGATTATAACTTAACTACATATAAATCCAAGTAAGTTAATTTTTATTTCTGTTGAATGTAAATACTTGTTTTTTTTAAAAAAACTGTGATATTAATCATTGAAAAAATGTCGTTTGTTTTTGAAATTTCCATTCGTGTTTTGCATTTATTCTTTGCAAATCCTATTTGACTAAAAAGATAATATTGTGTGTTGTATTTGAGACAATGGTTCTAAACGTTTGACAAATGGTGCTAATAGCTTCGATATTTTTCGGTACACCACATAAATTCTCTAATTTTTCTTTTTTGTAACTGAGGTGGATTATGGATCGAATCGACACTAACTTTGACGCCAGTAGAAAATTGAACACTTTTGCCATTTCAAGACTTTTATAATAATCAAGAGATATTCCCACAAAATTCGTAAATTGTGGGATTTGTTCTCTAGCTTAGATGTATGTGGCGAGTCTTCTTCTGCTTCAACAAACCACGCACGCTCTTGGTTTTATTATAATCTTTTTATATACATACTTTAACGTTGGTTCTAAAGTATCAGTAGTAGCGTTAAAACGTCATTAACGTTGTTATTTTAATTTCTTACTATCATCAATTCGTTAAGTGTGTAGTTTAAACATGTTATCATTCAAAACCGACGTAAATTTCTACGTCCGCTAAGTAGCTAACTCTCACTCGTTCTTTCTTTTTTGGTTTTTTGGTCGTGAAAAACTGATGACGAATATTATTCGGGTCAAGATCCGCCCAACAAATTATGCAAGTACATAATCAAATTTAGTAGTTAGATTGAGGTAAAATTGTTTGTTCTTTGCCGTCAAAAAAAAAAAAAAACAAATTTGTTTGTTCTTTTGTAAACGTGAAATACAAATACTAATGGTGAAATTTTCATGTGCTTTTTACCTTTTGCAATCTCACTCGACTTAAAAAGGATATTGTTGTGTTTGTCTTTTTACGTTTTAACGAACCCAAACATTGCAGAAAACGTCAAGCTTAACCGTTGACGATAACTTTTCTAGCTAGTCGTTAAAGATTGAAGATGACGAGTACTAAAGGCCGAAAAAAAAAAAAAAAAAAAAAAAAATACAGCGTTGTAATTCCTTAACTAATTAGCAAACTTTCAATGATTCACAAGATTGTCAATAAAGCTTTCAAGAAGTTAAAAACAAGACTGCAATGGATAATGGATGCCATTACAGTGCCATCTGCAAATTACATGTACATATACTATTAAAACCCCAACCAGGGTTAGGCAAGAGAAGAAAAGATGATTAAAGCCAAAACCTCAGAAGAAAGTGTGTTCTTCCATGTTAAAACGCTTCAATAGCTCTATATATTGTGATGGGAAAGAAAAAAAAAAGCGATTGATTAGTCAACTGCTTTGGAATCGTTAGAAGAAGAGGCCTCACCAGATTCGGAGTGTTGATGGTTACGATCATGATCATGGTGATGGTGGTGGTGGTGGTGGTCGTTGTTGTCTTCTTCATCGCTGTCATCCTCATCAAAGGGCTTCTGTTTGTGAAAGATGCAACACTTCTTAGAGCTCTTCTTCTGCATGAACTCGTTGTCCACGGTCCCGTCTTTCCATGAAACCGTCTTCTTCTTCCGGTTAAGCCGAAGCACTAGTCTTTCTGTAGGTTGTGATTGCGGAATAGGGCTTTCTAGGATGACAGAGGTTGTCGCTGAAGAAGATGGCCTTGTAGCTGTGCTCATAGCTTTTGCTTTTGTTGTCTGCGTTGGGAGACCAAACACACACACACAAACAAAAATGATCAAATTCTTGGCTGTTTCTTTGCTCTTGATTCAAACAAGCTTATGAGGAACAAGAAAAAAAGAGTCGCTCCTCCTAAATAGTAACAAGCATGCTTAAACCAAAAAAGTGGCAACAGTTGAATCACAAAAGCTAAAGAACACACAGCTCACAGCTGGTTAAATAGAGAGAGCAGAGAGCAGAGAAATCATCAAGGCCTTGATAAGAGGCAAAATCAAATCCTAATTGAAGATGAGTTAAAGCAAATCACAGAAATTGTTATCTTCTCATTCGATACCATTACAAAACTTGCACTGGAAATGGATTAGCCCAGAAAATCTAAGAAAACACCAATGCAAACAAAAGGGAACAAAGAGAAGATCTAAGAAGCATTTAGGGTTTCAGTGCTCTGGATCGGCGTCAGGTTAAGCAAACAGATCCTATATCTAACCCTCAATTCATTCCCTTCAAGATCTGAACCTAATCGATCTCTTATAATCCTATGAGATTTTCGACGAATGGACACAATATAGAGAAAGCACAAATTGAATTTCGAAGAACAAAAAATTAGGTATTTCGAACAATCATATCTGGTTTCGATGACTCGAACAGCTCGAAACCAAATATCAAACCCTAACTCTACCAAAACAAACGATTCAAAGATGAAAATCGACGGAAAGAGAGAATCAGCGAAGAAAATCGAAAGCAAACCTTGAAATCAATCCTTTGGTTCTACGATCGCCCCAACTATTCAAAGTTCCAAGGAGGAAAAGAGAGAGAGAGAGAGCCTTGTTGAATGATTTACTAATGGAAGACATATAATAAAATAGGTTGGTCCAAGCTTCTTCTATTTTTAAGAAGTATTTTTTGGTTATTTTAAGGAAAATGAAATTTTGACCAACAACATTCTCTCTTTCTCTTCCACCTTCCAAGTTCGATGTCGATTTGAGAGAAGAGACTTGTCTCCAATTTTACAGATTCTCCGCTAGAAAGTGGAGATAAGGATCGATCGTTGTAATATCTTGAATGATTTATTCTAGCTAACATAGTTGAAATCAGATAACACCAAACCAAAAGATCGGTTTTTTTTTTTTGCTTGAACAAAAAGCAACTTTCAGGATGCCTGTTTACTGTATAAGCTTAGGCATCAGCTAGAGTTGTGTTAACTAAAGAAGCAGATGTGTCTCCAAGATCCTTCCTTTTCGTCCCATACGCAATAAAGTTGACGCTTATGTCCTCTGACAACAACCATCTTCCGGTTATCGGGTTGTACACGAATCCAGCCATCTCTTTCACCTGTCAACCCACAGTTTAAGATTAGTTACTGAGATCAAACATGGCCCTTATTGAAAGGGAAGGGAAGCAGCTTACATCGACTGAGGCACGGTGTAATATCATAGTAACTTCTTCAGGTGTTAGAAAGCTTGACCACTGGTGTGTGCCTTTAGGAAGCTGCATGTGTGATTTATTATTATACAAACAACAAAACGTGTAAGCGAACAAACACAATGCCACCAAAATGGTGTTAGCAGAAGAGTAAAGGAGGTGGAGATTACCCAACGCAGAATGTACTCGGCTGCAACAATGGCTGATGCGTATGCTCGCATAGACCGATTAATTGTAGAAACTATAGTGGCCCCGTTGGGGATGGTCAACGCTGACAACGACTTGCAGAATTCTGCAGGGTTCGCTACATGCTCGATGACCTTCATTGTAAGAAATCATAAATTATATTAGCAGCTAGATATTGAATGTATAGATAACAAGGGAAGTTTGACAGAGGGGAAGGCAAATGTTCAAGTGTAGATGGACCAGACAAAAAAAGTACCTCTAAGGCAAGAACAGCATCAAACGTCTTCCCTTCATCAACTAGCTTTTCTGCGCAAGAATATATTGATTACTACTTAAACATGGGAGAGGCAACAGAGACTCAGCTTCTGTAGTCTGTAGAAGATTCAGTGTAACTTTCATTGATGATCATCTAAGATTACTTTAAAAAAAAAAAAAGGACCTGCTGTAGTACAATGGTATTCAATAGTCGAAGTCACTGGATCCATATCCTGCAGAGACATTTTATTGACATACAAGAGTCGATTATAAGTGAAGATAGACAAGGGGTATCACGAACTCTAGTCCTATGCCATAATGTGAAAACTTGTTTAAGCATTCCGAATTCTCCCAATTTTGATAGGACTGAAATGTAGAGTTCGAATAAAGAAAACTACTTCATCATATGGAGGACACCATTGCACATAATACACACAATACAGCCAGTGTATAATGGAGCTGCATAAACAATGGTACAATTAAGGAAGAGACCTTACAGCGTGAAGACGAGCAATTTTGACATTCTTATCAACGGCATCGATTCCTGTGACAGTTGCTCCCATCCGTGCTAGAGGCTTCAAACACAAAAACAACAAGCCACTGGTGATCACCACATCTTCCTTATATCTAACAACAATGTCACTCCGTCCAAGTGTATACCTCAGAAAGCAGTCCGCCGCCGCAACCTACATCAATGAGTCTAAGTCCTTCAAAAGGCCTAGCAGAGCTCGGATCCTTACTGAGAAGAACAAAGTTAACCCACCAGAAAAGAATACAAAGAAGATGGAATTGAAGCAAAATGATCTGTCTACAAGAAATGCACCTGAAATGTCTACATAAGGCGGAGCGGATGAAAGCCAAGCGAGTTGGATTCATTAGATGCAACGGTTTAAAGGGCCCTTCATAATGCCACCTTCAAATATTAAGAGCACAGAGTAAAAAGACATCATGCGAAGCCTTAAAAGACTCAAGACTCGAGCTTTTTTTTTGAGAATTCAATGAACATCTCTATTGAGTCAAGCAAGTAAATGAGCACACTTCCAAAAATCTTACATAGTCGCTTACAGATAAAAAGATTCAATAGCATGAAGAAACTATTTTTATCATGGATAATCTACGAAAACAAAAACCCAGTTGTTCAGCGAGAATCAACATCGATTTCAATAGATATACATAAAAGCCAAATAATTTTCATGAAAACTTTTTTATTGGTAGATGTTTAAAACATCCAAACTTTTCACCGTTCCCTAGAAATGAAATTCCTTGTTCTTCAAATTAGAAGACTACCATGCATTATCCGAATTTTAACCAAACGAGAAAACAAGCCAGAGACGACGAACCAGGAATCAGCAATGGCAGCGAATTTGGCGAGTTCATCTTCCTTGAGAGAAGACAGTGTACTTGTGCTTTCACTGGCAGCTCCGTCGGAAAAAGATGCCGTTGAGGAAGCATCAGTATCTGAGGTCGAAAACGGCCGACGGTGAAGAAAACACGACGGAGCTATGACTGGGGGAGATAAGCGACGAGCAGAGAAAAGAAACCTTTGAAGTCGATTCATTAGACTCAAAATGGCGATGAATGAGAAGAAAAAAATCGCAGTGAAAAAGACAAAAGCGAATTCAAAAATCAGAGATTTATGAGATATGATTAAGCGAAATCACACTAGGAAGTGCCGCTTCAGATCAGTAAAGAAGAAAATTGAATTGACAACAGAGGAGCAAACCCAGAAATATGTTTAATAGAGAAATTTTGAGAGACTCTGGAAGATATAGAAGGTCCCAAACGTATAAAGATAAACCAACCTTCAAGAAGGGTCCGTCCAAGCTCCAAAGCAAACAAAATGCAAATCATAAACACACTCTTTATCGTTCCAATTCTGTCGGAGGAAAGGAAAAAATCATAAACAAACACACTCAAAACTCAAAACTCAAAACTCAAAAATGCAAACAACACACACTTTTAACAACTGTTTTGTTTATACCTAAAACCCCAAACAAACAAAAACAAGAATTATTGCAGTTCACGACAGCACTGTACAAGCACACATCATTTTTCTGTTCATCTCATCCTAAACCCAAAGTCTTGCAACCAAAGCTGCTGCTATCGCTTGCCATTTGCCTTTGGCTGAAATATTTGCACCAGTGACCACAGAATGTCCATCCTCTGCATTACTTTGTTGTTTTGGCCCTGCCATTCATATCATTACCATCTTCATATTAGTCACTTGTATACCTTATGGTAATCCAAATGTTCAAGCAAAACCGAGAGCAAGTGTAAATTCGATTCCTACCTCAACTACAAAGCATATCCATGTTTTCTCCCCCTGAGGCTCGGTGATGCCTCTTAGGATGATGAGGTCCAAACTCTTAATCACGTTTGCAATCTCAAGAAAATGGCTACATTCTTCACATAACATCTGTCCAAAACCCCAAAATACTTTCACACTAAGAATAGGATACACACCAGCAGGACTTGGGACTCAAAAGGAAGAAAGATTACATACCTCGATAAGCACCATCCCTTGCTTGTTTAGATTCTCCACGATAATTGAGCACACTTGAAGATGGCCTCCAACCTCCACTGCACAGCTTGAACCTTGTGTGCCAATTTCCTTTTGTTGCATCTGAGATTACAAAGGTATAAGCTATGGAGGCTGGAAACAAAATCTAGGATTATTAGTGTGGAGGAATCTGACTTTTTTACCTTTGTATTAGCACTTTTACTGAGCTTGTCAGCATGCTTAGTAACATTCTGTAAAAAGAGCATGTGCTTGATCGTGCGTTCTAGCAAAGAATCAATACTGCACTGTAAAATATGACAAAATTATTAGCAAATAGCAAAACGATGTATTACAGCTTCTGGAAATAGAAACTATAAAACTATTGGCAACTTTATCCAACTTAAAGCACTTAATCCAACAATGGTGTAGGTAACCTTGTAGCTAGGAAGAGAAATAGTCACCTTCGATCCGTTTGGAACAAGTTCTCTAAGTTCCTTGATTCGATCCTGAATGAGCTGTCTGTCTCTTGGTCGAGGCCGAGAACTTTCACCAGGTTTAGCTCTCTTTTTGTTCTTCTTAGGCATCTCCAGGGATGTCTGAAACTGATCACTAGAGGAGCTGGGACACGTGGATGAGAACCCAATCGAAGAAAATGCTCCACAGATATCTGATGGATTCTGTTGGGTATCCACCTCTGCTGGTTGCAGCGGATTCATAGCACTAGCAATGATATGTTTCCCTTGACCTGAAGGTTCTGCAATTTCCATGCTGGTAAGCAATGACCGTACCGATCTGCTCGAGAATATATCATCCCTGGCATTGCCTTCGCTATGACACACATTAGCAACCACAGCATCTAGAAGATTCTCAGGGCCAGAGTCAAATGTGAGCTGGCTATGACTCATATCATCTGTTGGTCTTATCCTTGATCCATGTTCAGGCTTCATTAGCTCCTCATGACCAGTGCTCGTTTGCTTGAAAGCAGTGCCTAATGCCTCTAGCAGCTCGCTGCCAGCAAAGGTATATCCAGATGAGATCACATCATCAAACCGAGTTGGCTCACATCTTCTCTCCAGCATACGCTCAGGCTCTTTTAGGTATTTACTTCCTTGGTTTTCAGAGAGTTGGAACACTTCATTTTGGTAAGAGTTCAAATACTGATGTAAATTAGGATCTAATCCTCTTGGATCTTTGCAGCAACTAGCCATACCCGGTCCAGGTACATCGCTGTTCATATTCGGACCAACTTGATTCTCATGTTTGGCATCAACCAAGTCAATCGGAAAGCCAAACGTGACACCGCTATAGCTCCCACGCGTAGATCCTTGCACAACTTCATGACCACCCATTACTTGAGCTGCCTTCTCCATGAGAAGACGTGAAGGAGGAGTATTGTAAGGCATGCTGCCACTTCTTCTAGTTTTGTATTGAGTTAGAATATTTGACTCTTCCACATCCATCACTTTGTCCACTTCTCCAGAGCAATCAGGGAAGGCCTCGGCATTTAAACATTCAGAAGGTATTTTCGGCTGCAACAAGATTAGACAACGCATCATGTTCCCACTCAGGAAGTCGATTGAGACTGTTAGTAGAAACCTAAGCTCTCTACTCTCTTCATTTCATAATAACGAGAAATCTGGACAAACATGAATCCATATCTGTATGAAGAAGTTCTTTACCAGACACAACGAATCGTTCATATTACATTGCATTAAACTTGCTGCATGATCTGCCAGTGGATCCTTAAGTGCCAAAAACATATGTCGGATATGATTCACCAAAGCCACATCTTCGTCAACCTGCTCCACGCAAACACGCAATCCAGATACGTTCATAATGTGTCATGCATTATATAACTGCGCAGGCTAATGTCCTGACTATAATCTTGTAACTGCGAACACTGCATCCAATTATACGGTCTTACTTACTTTACGCAAAGAGCCTAGCTGCACCACTCCACAGGGACCAACAGCTACTACAAGAATGGTCTGCGAAGAAGGAAGAATATACATTATAAGAAGAAACTCTTCAGAGGCAAACTGTGAGTAAGTCCTTGACATTCATGTAACAGAGAACACTAAAAGTCAAATACCTTAATTCCAGCAGATATCTGACTCTCCCAAACGTTCTGAAACTGTAATTAGAAAAAGATATATCGTTTAACAACACGAAACAAAAAAGGAAACAATTCAAGATAAGAAGTTCCTCACCTCAAATGCTGCGTGACAGTTGTCATAATATTCAGGGAATACCCATTGGTGTTCTCCAGAAACTGCCACTTGTCCTACAGTCCTGTTAATATAGGCATAAATCATGATAAAGAAAAAGGTCATTCTTGGCATCATTCAGAGAAATAATTCAACGAGAAAAGACAAAAAAAAAGCTTTGCATCATGTAGCTAATGTCAAAGAATAAAACAAAAACGGACACTGCAAAATATAACTGCCAAATGTTGAGCAAAGGACACCCATCATTTGAAAGCCTAGTTTAAAATATGAAGTCAAGGAAGAGTGCATTTAGCAAGCGATTCATTCTTCTTACCCTTCCCCTAGAGAGTAGACATGACAAGCCATCTTTGCAACAGCTAAACCCAGGGGGTCATGTGCTTCACGTCCTCCATGCATGTTTTTAGAAATCACGCTGCAACCCTCAACTTCCGGTGAGTTATTATTCTTCCCATGATTTTCATAGTAAGCATCCTCCAAGGTCAGTACCCTACAAAAAGCTCAGTAATTCTACAAATGAGAAAGCTATCTACTCAACTTTACTCTAACCTCATAAAGCAATTGAGTGCTTTAAAATGAACACAAAACTCTAAACTAGAGAGTCTTCACATAAAAGACTGAAGATCATACGGTTGTTAACTTAAGGCTGCGTTCGATATAAGACTAAAACATTTCTTAAAACATCCAAATCAATTACCACAATTCATCCACCCGTAGACAGCCATAATCAAGTTTAAAAGACTCACATTCGAGATCGATGATGAAGTTTCCAGAACACAGCATACTTCCAGTACGTGTTAGAGCAAAAGCTCCTCAGTACCTCTTGAGAAGGAGGAACCATTCTAAAGACCCAAGAAAAAAAACTCAAATCCCCGACTCAAGAACGACAAAATCAAAGACAGACAGAGACGAGAAACTCTCTCCAACCCGTTTCGTTGAAATCTTTGTAAGTTTCGGAAAAATAAAAATCAATCAGTCTGTTTACAATTTCTCCCCAAAAAAAAAAAAAAAAACGTTTTTTTGTCTTCCCCCTTCGATGAGCTACAAAGTGACTAGCTACCTCTGTACGAACCTCTTCCAGCTTGTTCCCTTCGCAATCCAGCTCTTGGTTTTATCGGCGGACCTACTTCATCCTGTGATATTTGCCTCTTACCCATCCCTTTCCCAAGAAAAAACCCCAAATAGAAACAAATTTAACCCTAGCTCAGGAAACAAACACCGGAAAATTAGAATTTCAAACAGTTGGAAATGGGACTAGCGAGATAGATCTGCTGCAGGTAGTCGCCATCTGAGATATTCACGATTGAAATTCAAAAGCGAAAGAAGATGAAGAAGAAGAAGAAACCCAATTGAAAAGGAAGCAGAGAGGAAGCGAGAGAGAGAGAGAGAGAGAGAGAGTGTGTAGAGAAGAGAGAGAGTTTAGCTTATGTCAGAAGACATTGGTTCTGTTCAATGGCTGACTTCAGCATAATCTGCATCACTCAGAAAAATTTACAATCTCAGCCGAGAAATCCGCCGGAAAAGGAAACAAGTTTGGGGGAGAGAGAGAGAGAGAGAGAGAGAGAGAGAGCGAGGCAGAGCAAGTAGCGAAAAGACGGTTCCTTTTTTTAAAGGGGGAAGAAGAAATCAGGTAAGTAAGCGGGCGAATCACGCACCGTGCTCATTTTAGCAACGGGAGAGGATCAATCGTGCGCTGGTCTGCGCATGTTAGGGAGGTAGTGGGATGGTGTGTGTGTGTTTGAGGGATTTTATGTGCAAAAACTTTCAATTGATAGGATCTCTCTGTTTAGTAATAATGGCCAGCAAAATGATTCTCCAAGTGAATTTTTGCTTCCTCACCTCTTAGTTTTTTTTCAAAAAAACAAAATATTACAACTTTTCCACAATTTTATTGTGTGTTTATTTACAAATCCATCAACATCGTTTTTGTATGCAAACATGTACCGTAATCCAACCATAATTGAAATGGCAGGGAGAGTATTTGAACTCTAGATTTTTTTATAACTTAGGATTCAACTACTATGAGTTGGTTAATATTACAGAATTTGACTACAGATAGTTTCGATTGTTATTGTGTGATTTTTCTGAAACAGTTATACCATTTCATTCAGCTTTTGTGAAAGGAAAAATGATTTCATTTGCCAATATAAAGTTGAAACATATTGGACTTTATAACTTGTCCATACACATTCTCACATTATGATTAAAAATACTGTTCCTTTTATTTCCCTTTTTGTATTGTCAACAAAAATCCAATCCCTTTTTCATACTCACTCATTTTGTCCTCTTTACCATAATAATCTCTGAACAAAGGAAATAGCCTTTGAATAATTAATATGCTGGCCTATGTCATTTTTGGTTGCGGGTCCATTTATATAGCCAAAATCACATAAGTAATTATCATATATATTTTTGTCAAAACTTAATTTGATTATCGATATTACTTATCTTTTGTAAGATTTACAAATTTTAGATGCAAATTAAACAGCAAAGGACATCCAATGCTATCGTAAACCAAATGATCCAATTTTTCATGGATTTGAAAACCAAACAGTGAAAGAGACCAAACGAACACGTTTTTGTTAATTAAGATAAAGAGTTCAATGTAATTTTATTGGACGTTGCCATTCTCTCTACGAATAAAATCTTTGTAAATCTATGTATTTTGGCAATTCATAAGTGTTTTTCTTGTCGACCATGCCGTTATTTCATTAAGAACCCAAGGCTTGAGAGTATTTTGGAATGTGTATAACTATAACTTGATTTTGAGTTGAGTTCCACTTAGAGATAAAAAATGATGGTGTTTCACTATTGATTGCTCATTATATTTTATCAAGAGGGCTCTTATTATATGCTCTCATGACTTGTTTCCATCAATGTGTTCTAATGCAACGCACCAACTCAACATCCCTTTCCCACCTTCCATCATTTTTATCTTTTACTCCTTTACCTGAAATTCAATTAAGCACCCATATTTATATATTATCCCTCGATTTTTAATCATTTTTTTTTTTTTTGCATACTTTATATTTTATAGTCAGTTATGCCAATTGTAAAATTCTGTATAAAATAAAACCATCCTTAACAATTTATTAAAATTGTATCATTAAGTATACATTTAAAAAAAAATATTTTTAGAAAAATGGAGAACTAATTTAAATAAAAATATTCATGCCGTGGTAGTTGTCTTTTAAGTAAGTAACTGAAATTGTTAAAGACTAGAGAAATGACCCACTCATTACGTGAAATTGAAATTATATGAATTATTTATTTATTGTTCTCTAATTTCTCCTTTTTTAAAAACATTGAACAATCTAATATCCTATCTCTCTTAGATATTTTTTAAAAGTTGTTGGACATGTTATTCTTATTCATCACAATATTTGGCAAATACAACACTAACAATATTTAATATGTTTTTTTTAAAATATGTTAACTTCATATTTCACCTATGGCTTCCTCTTTCCAAAAAGTTAGCATCCTCAACACATTCCATTTGTTCAGTTTCATAAAATTATAAGCATTTAACTTAATGTAAGATTCCTAAATATGGTGTAAAATCACATTTTCACTCCGAATATAGTACAACATATTATTTACATTTTTTGTGGTAACATTTGAGTAAGGTGGCCACTGATTCTTTTACTACAGTTTTAGGTTTGTACATATATATTATATTTTTTAAACATATATATAATAATACTTTAGTTTTTTTTAAGATTTTCATTCCAATGAAATTTACTTATATTAGTTTAACTTCTATATGCTAAAAAAAAGTAAACACTCTGACCTAATTTCTAGCTTATACCATACTAACTAAATTAATATTTTTTAACTCGAAAACACTATATATATATAACATTTTTCTAAGAATAAACATCTATGTAGCTTTTGATTTAAAATCTAATTTTATATTATTTTGAGTAAAATATTTTATTACTTTCTTAAAATTATTATACAACTTTATTTAATTATTAATATTAACTTATCACATACTATATATTTATGACTTCATTTTTTATGCACTTTTTAATTTTATTTATGTTTTAAATAGGATTATAAAGAAATATGAATATACATATATGAATATAAAATAATGTTTTATCTTTTTGATGTAGACACTTAGATAGAGAGAAAACTTCTTAATTATACTTTATTTTTTCATTTATATTAATAAACATATTAAAAATTTTATTGTACTCTTAAAAAGCAAACTGACTTTTACTTAATAAGGATTTGTTACGTTTGATATGTCGACGACTTACTAGTGGGAATCGTGGGTGCCGTAGAGCTTCTCATAGAAATACAAAAATGTATTGCCTATTTCCTACAATCCGACCTGAATTTTTAGGTAGGCTCTGCAGGATCAACAACAATAGCTGCACGAAATACGGTAGAAACAACTTTCTTTGAGAAAAGAGTGTGATTAAGTTTGTATTTTTCATTAGATCTATGGTTAAATTAGAGATTTAATACTAAATATTATATTGAAAAACGACAACTTAAAATGAAAAAAACAAAATATAAAACAACAACTAAAATGAAATAGAGAGAGTATACACTATCATTGTTCCAAGAAAATTCACCATAATATCCATGTTGTCGTCATCTCCAGCTAATTCCTACAGAACTCAGACCAACGTACTGACCAAGCTCCGCAGAACTAAGATGGGATGAGGTATGAAAGGAGTTAGGAAGCCGACGATATGATCATGCAATAGCATACTTAATTTCTTACTAAAAAAAAGCAATACCATACTTAATTTTAACATCTCATATTAAACCAAAGGGAATATATATCGGTTAGGGTTGTTGAATTTCTTTATTTAGAGGGAGTTATTGGGAGATGAATTTATATGGAGTTAATTGATTTTAAAGTTAATAGATTTGTTGAATTTGTAAAGAATTTATGTGAAATTTGGAGAGAGTTTGTATATTTAGAAAATCAATCAAAATATTTTATTAGAATAGAATTTGAGAATCTAAGGGTTATATGAAGTATTTTGGAAATTCTGTTTTATGAGTTATATTGTTTAAAATTCATCTCCCAATAACAATGATTTTAATAGATTCATGAAATCACTAAAATATAAAAATTTTGAATAACAATGGATTTTGTGTAGACTTTTAAAATCATCAAATCAATAACAATTGATTTTACTAAGATTGTTAAAATTCATAAACTAATAATAACAGATTCTTAAAATTTTATAAATTCTTTGAAATCCATCTCCCAATAACCCCCCTATTTGTAGTATTCGTATATATACGTGAAAAAAAAATAACTCCCATATAGCTTGTATTCTCCATAGTATCAAATTTAGAGAGATCTGCACTTTCGTACGTTGTTATATTCATAGGTGCACTTTTGTGGAACATAATTTTCTATCCCACCCAATACATTGTACCAAAACAAAATAAAGTGAACAGTAGAAAGGCGATCTGAAAGGCGATTGAAGTTTTCCATCGCTTCCGGCGGTGCTCTTTCTTCCTCGTCCATCAATATGGTCTCTCCGGAGCCTTCTCCTACTCCGGTTCCTCCGGATCTTCTCTTTCTTTATGGTTTCCAGGATCAGTCGTCTCAGATCTACGAGACCTCTCTCCCCAGATCTCCGATCTATCCTCAGCTCTTACCAGTGGAAGCAAATCCCCAGCCGGTAGTTACAGTTTCTCAAGCTCCTATCCAAGTCTCTCCAGCAGCTGACTCAGCACCTTGGAAATCGCTTTTCAAACCAGCAATGCAGAACCTGTCAAAGGTGACGTCCCCATCTTTTGACGAAGATGGTACTCCGACGGTTTCAGCTCCAGACTCAATTACATTCGGTTCATCTCAAATGTGGAAAGACCATCTAGTTGCCTATTTTCACGGCACTCCTCCATCTCCAGCTAAGATATTCTCGGATTTAAATCCAATTTGGGGAAAAAGGGGGCGTATCTCGGTGAAGAAACATTCTTCTCGAATATGTTTAATCTTCATCCCGTGTGAAGATATTTGGAAATGGGCTCTGGATATTGGTGTTTGGCACTCAGGAAATTGCTCTTTTACGCTCGTTCCCTGGACGCCTTCAGTGGATTTGTCTCCGAAGAAATTGGTTCACGCTCCTGTCTGGGTTTTGTTCAAGAACATTCCGCCAGAGTTATGGTCGTTTATCGGTTTCAGTACCATAGCTTCTGGTGTTGGCTCTCCAGTTCATTCAGAATTCCCAAAATTAGCTCCTTACACCAATGGGATCACTAAACTCAAGGTGGTAATAGACCTCTACAAGAAGCGTCCTCCTATGGTGCGAGTTAAAGACAGATTAGGGAATTCCGTGTTAATAGAAGCATCTTATCCGAAGCTACCTCCCCAGTGTAGCTTGTGTAGTGAGTTTGGGCATCTTCAGCTTCGGTGTCCCCAGGTCCAAGTTAAGGCGACACCCCCGGTTGACCGTTCTCCGCGGCCAACATTGGCTAATTCTCAGCCCTCTTTGTCTCCTGTACCAGAAGAGTCATCTCTATTGGAAGTTTCTAAACATCCCTCCTGTCTTCGTCAAAGAGCAAAAAGTTTACCCACTTCGCCAACTCACTCCAAAAGTGCTTCAAACTCTGTCGTTTCGGACAAGTTTGTGCGAAGGAGAATTCCAAGTTCACTATCCCCAAAGCGAATCTCAAGACAAGAACCCGTAAGGCCGGTTACTTCGGCTCAATTTGCGGAGGAAGATGAGTTAATTAAAGTCTCCCAGGCTTTGCTTAGAGCTCGATCATCTGTACCAGCTGAGGAAGATCCACCTTTTCAATTGGTGGTATCAAAAAAGAAGGCTAGGAAAAAGAAGCGTCAAGAGCTATTTTCTCAGTCGTTATCGCAGGCCTCCGAACAGGATCAGTCCGTTCAAAACCTTGTGGTTTTAGGTTCACTAGAGCAGGCTTCTCTTGGCCCTGCTCTTCTCCCATCACATTAAGCGCTCCCGCGCTGTTTTTTGGGTGTAAATATGAAGTGTTTTTGTTGGAATGTAAGGGGCCTTAATGGCGATACTAAACAGCTTGCGGTCAAAAGGTGGATCACCTTAAATCGGCCTTTATTTGGAGGTCTTTTGGAAACTCGAGTAAAGCATTCTAACTTATCTTCTCTTATTCAACGTACTTTCCCTGGTTGGAGATTTGACTCTAATCATTCTGTAGAGGCAGATAATGGAAGAATTGTGGTGATTTGGGATCCCATTCTCATGGTGATTCCCTATTTGAAAACGGATCAGATTGTCTTGTGTGGGGTTTTCAATTCGGCAAGCGGTGTTTCCTTCACTGTTGGGTTCGTTTATGCTCATAATGTTAGAGCGGAAAGGCTACCACTTTGGAATCTCTTAAGAGATTTGGCTTCTGGTATTCTTTTACGGGATTCCCCCTGGATTTTATTGGGGGATTTCAATCAGGTACTTTCGTCAAGTGAAGCATATGCTTTCAGACCTTCTTCTTCTCCTTTGCAAGGGATGGAAGACTTTAGAGAATGTCTGTCGGATTCAAACCTGTTTGATATCTCATCGCAAGGTTGTTTTCACACGTGGACTAATAAAAGTCCTTCCAATCCAAAGACAAGGAAGCTGGATAGAGCAATCATAAATGAGGCATGGCAAGATGCGTTTCCAGCCTCTAATGCTTTATTTGATGTTCCGGGTTATTCAGATCACTCCCCGTGCTTAGTCACCATCTCGAGTACTGAATATAGAAGAGTTTCTCGTTTTATTTTCTTCACCCTCTTTACAATGCATCAGGATTACTCGGCGCGTATTACTGAAGCATGGACTTCCCTTATACATCCTTCGGAACCTATGTTTGCCTTATGTCAGAAACTCAGAGCTGCTAAATTATGTTGCAAAGCGATAAACAAAAGTAGCTTCAGCAATATTCAGGCAAGGTCTAAAGAAGCTTTTCAGAGGTTGGAGGATGTCCAAAGGCGGGTATTATCTACTGCTTCTCAGGAATTGTTTGAAGAGGAGAGAATAGCAAGGGATGCTTGGCTTCTTTTTGCGTTGGCGGAAGAGTCCTTTTACAGACAAAAATCCCGCATTCGGTGGCTTCAGGAGGGCGACGCCAATACGGGGTTTTTTCACAGATCGGTGAAGTCGAATCTCTCAAGGAACATTATTCACTTCCTTACAGATCCGATGGGCAATAGAGTTTCAAGTCCTCCGGAGATGAAAAGTTTGGTTCGTACATTTTATATGAATCTGTTGGGATCAGACAATCCCGCTGTCAGGCCCTTCTCCATTAACGAGTTGAGGTCAAAACTTCCTTATCGATGTCCCGTTTCTTTAGTGGAGAGGTTAACAAAAATTCATTCACATGAGGAAATAAAGGACGCAATCTTTTCTCTACCTAGGAACGAAGCTCCAGGACCTGATGGTTTTTCGGTAGAGTTCTTTATATCGTCTTGGGATATAGTGAGTGGAGATTTGATTGAAGCAGTGAGGGCTTTTTTTGTGAATGGGACTCTGCTAAGGCAGGTAAACTCGACAGTCATTTCCCTTATTCCGAAGATTCCGAGCGCTTCCTCTTTGGCGGACTTTAGACCAATCTCACTTTGTAATACCGTTTACAAAGTCATCTCCAAGCTGTTGACTTCTCGGCTTAAACTCATAACGGAAGTTGCTGTTCAGAGAAATCAAGTAGGTTTTGTCAAGGGAAGGCTGCTATGTGAAAACGTTTTACTTGCCTCAGAGCTTGTTAATGATTTCCATAAACCCGGGCCTATCACAAGAGGATGCTTGCAAATTGACATTACAAAAGTTTATGATAATGTCAATTGGACCTTCATGTTAAATATT
Source organism: Noccaea bulbosa (assembly GCA_900406535.1). Taxonomy (NCBI): domain Eukaryota; kingdom Viridiplantae; phylum Streptophyta; class Magnoliopsida; order Brassicales; family Brassicaceae; genus Noccaea; species Noccaea bulbosa. The sequence continues at coordinate 23,145 of OVBJ01001148.1, forward strand.
CTGGAGGCAATACTGTTACCGCCGATCTTTATAGGCTGGATTCGTCTTTGTATCACATCCCCTCACTACTCGATTGCTGTCAATGGAGAAATTGTAGGGTTTTTCCCTGGGAAAAAAGGCTTGAGACAAGGGGATCCCTTATCATCCTCACTTTTTGTTTTGGCCATGGATGTCTTATCCAAATCTCTTGATGAAGGTGAGATGCAAGGGATGTTTGGTGCTCATCCATTAGGAGTTTCTCCTTTAGTCACACATTTAAGTTTCGCTGATGATCTTTTGGTGTTTTTTGACGGGAAAGAAAGGTCTCTAGAAGGGATCTTTCATATCTTAACAGATTTTCAAAAAGGGTCTGGTCTAGCTTTAAGTTTGAGGAAAACGTCCCTGTTTTTGGATGGGGATAACAGCCAAGCCACCTTCGACTTGGCTCAAAAGTTTGGTGTCAAAAGCGTAGCCCTTCCACTGAGGTACCTTGGCCTTCCATTGCTCCCTAGGAAGCTCAATCTTCAAGATTGCCAGCCTCTAGTGGACAAGGTGAAATCGCGAATATCATCTTGGACGGTGAGGCCTTTATCTTTCGCGGGTAGGTTACAACTAATCAAGTCTGTCTTAAATGGTATTATCAACTTCTGGGCTTCGATCTTTCCCCTCCCGAAGAGTTGCTTGGAAACTATTGAGAAGCTTCTCAATGCGTTTTTATGGAAGGGAGCCTCAACATCGGCCAAGGGAGCAAAAGTGTCGTGGGAAACAGTTTGCACTCCCAAAAAGTCTGGTGGTTTGGGTTTGAGAAGGTTGGATCAAGTCAATCAAATTTTCGGGCTTAAGCTCATTTGGTTGTTATTCGCAAAGCAAGGCTCTTTATGGGTTGCGTGGATCCAACATAATCTTATTCATCAGCGAGATTTTTGGTCCACTGATTTCAGAGTTGGGGGAAGCTGGATTTGGAAACGTTTAACGAAGCTTCGTGAGTTAGCACGGCCTCACTTACATTGCCAAATTGTTTCAGGGAGATCGGCTCTATTTTGGATTGACAATTGGACAACTTTAGGTCCTTTAATTGAACTCACTGGTGCTAATGGACCTAGAGAGTCTCCGATATCCCTCGGTTAGCTACGGTTTCGCAGGTGATACAAAATGGAGCTTGGTCTCTTCCTAGAGGAAGACATCCAATCTTGCTTCTAATGAGGAACTGTCTTCCTCCTCCTATATTCAATCTCTCAGACCCATCGGATGACCTGTTCCTTTGGAAAAACGACAGGAATTCGCCGCCTGGGGTTTTTTCTACGGCTAAAACTTGGAGGACACTTCATCCTTCTCCTCCAGCAGTCTCATGGTATAAATCAGTCTGGTTTAAGGACCACATTCCTAAACACGCTTTCATGTTTTGGCTTACGGTTAAGAACCGTTTGACGACCAGGGACAGAATTCGGTCTTGGGGGGTTGATGTTCCAGAGGAATGTCTCCTTTGCGGGGCATATGCCGAATCCAGGGATCATCTTTTTTTCTCCTGCGCATTTTCACAGGAGGTTTGGAGGGCTTTCTTCTCGCATGTGCATCTATCGCCCCCACAAAGTTTCGATGATATAACTTTGTGGATGTGTGGCTCCTTCAATACCAAAAAACTCAAGGTTATTTGCAAGCTTCTTGTTCAAGCGGTGGTTTATTCTCTTTGGTCAGAGCGCAATACAAGATTGCATTCTCCTTCATCAAAGGCCCCCCACACCTTGGTGAAGGACATTCAGCTTATCTTGCGAGCCAAGCTTGCTGGTATGGATCGAACAGTCTTTTCAGCAAGAACAACTTCTTCTTCTCAAGGAAATGCGCAGAAAAGCTTTCTTCACACTTGGTTTGAGTACATTCAGCTTTAAAGCCAGGTTTTTTTGCTAAGGGTTGTTCTTCATTGTCTTAGTCTTTGCTTCACTCGAGCTGTTCTATCCCTCTCATTTACTCATCTTGATCTTGTAAAAAACACTTTTAACTTAATAAAAAAAATTAAAAAAAATAATAATAATAATTTTCTATTCCACCTAAAATTATAGTAATCGATTTCTATACGTTTCCGAAAGTTGGCATTAATTAGATCAAGCATGCCGCTGTAAAATTGTATGTTTATTTTAAATCAAAAAGCTTTTCGATAATAATGTTTAATGGACAAGGTTTGATGAGTTGGTCCGTAATCGATAAGCCATGCAAGTTCCCCATCCATGGTCAAATGTTCCTTTTTTTCAAATAAAGTATTTTCTCAATTTAATGTTCATTTTAATTATCTAAACGTTTTCAAGTCGATCTTAGTAATTATTACTTTTAGTATACACAAATAAAAGGAATCCCCAAAGGAATATTGATTCATAAATATCGATTGTTAATGATAATATGACGTATAAGTTATATTGTAAGTAATTAAAAGAATACATCGACAAAATATTATTGTATTCGACAAAAAATTATAACATTGTGATGACGTGATGTTAGCAAATCCTATAACTTTTTGTTTTAAGAAGCAAAAAAAATATAGGCTTTAAGAATTGGATGTAATTAAATGAATAACAAATCAGAAATTTCCTCTGTTTATAATAAATTAATTGATATGGTTATAGAATACCAGACACCAAATTTCAGTGCATTATTCTTGTTAGAATTATAGCATATCGTTTCCGAAAACACTGTAATTTCTTGAAAGTAATCATGGTTGAAGCATTGAGGAAGAAAATGAAGGTGGGATATTCATATTCATTGTACCATAAAGAAAATAAACGAATCTTAAAAATAGAGGCAAATGGATTCCAAACTTAGGGTTTTGAAGTTTCTACAAAAAGGGAACTGGGTCAGAAATTGCTTAAAAGAGTGGCAAAGGTCCTCTCTGTTTTTCTTTCTGTTTTCTCTTTCTTTATTTTCTTATCTCTCATTTTTTTCTTTTATAAAATACTTTTATATAGTTTATTACTGTTCGGGAAATGCTTTATCAAAGAAAAAAATTAAGAAAACAATGAGACTTAGGAATGTATGATGGGACTAGTTGTGGACCCTGTGGTCCATACAAGATCTATGGAATCTAATAATTATAGTCCTTCTAAAGAAAAAAAGAAATCTCACTCAGTCTCTCTCTATACAAATTCCATTTTGTTCTCTTCTTTCTTCTTCTGGTATGAAGATTGAGTTCCCTTTTTTTATTCAAATCACAGCTTACCAAGTGTTATACTTATATTCCAAATTTTGTTGTCGCCTTATTAAATGGCTCTCTTTTTCTAAACTCATTTTTGTTTGCATTTCACTTAACTTTTTTCGTTAAAAAATATTCGTAGTATTAATGTATTATGTTAATCATGTGTACAGTGGATAGAGTAAAGTGGAGCTGTGTAACAAATAAGATGAGTAGAGTCAATAAAGATGACCGGCCTCTAGTGTTAATAGTGAATATAGCTTGTATCAATTGCTGATATAAACTTTAAGTAATTTTAGTTCCCATGGGATAGATACAAGTAATTCAGATTCAAATCGTATTATTGTTCTTTTTTTGTTTTGCAATTTGTCAACCATTCGGATTGTTACAAAATTATCGCATTAAATAAAATAAAATAAAAAAGGTATTTTCACTCCCGTTTTCCATGAGATCCTCTCATACCTATTTCTCTAATTGAAGTCCAAAACAAAGCAAGTTTAAATACAGTTCAATATTTCTCCAAAACCCAATAGAACTAACCCAAGAAAGCCTGAAATACGAAATCCAAAATCCTTCAGGCTCGATCGTCTAGGCCCGTATAAATGAATAGTCCTAAATGACAACTGTAAATTAAATGAAAGAGATGGTAATAAAAAACATGACAACTTAGAGTTTAGGAGACGGTAATATTAAAGGTGTTTAGAAAGAAAATTGATATTAAGATTACAAAATTAGACACCGAATTGTCATTCTACGATATAAATAATTAGACATGTTAATTTAAGATAAAATTAGCAAAATACACAGAAATGAAAACTCTTTATCCCAATACACAATTATTTTCTAAACTTTGTCCAACTACTTTTTTTTTTAAATTATAATCCAATTTTGTCCCCAATCCCAACTAACACTTTAATTAATTAAAAGAAAATAATATATATTTTAATTTTTTTTGCAAAGAAATTAAATAGATAAAAGTCTTCCACGACATTCCACTCTTATTCTCGGCATCTCTTTCTCCTTCTCCTTCTTCTTCTGCTTTTCTTTCTGGTCAAGACGGAAATATTTCTCTGCTTCTCTTTCTGGTCAAGGCTGATCTTGCTATTTTCGTTTTACTCGAAGGAACACAAGTATGTTCACCCACATACTTCTTGACAATAAAATATGCCGACCCCTCCAGATTCACAGTATTAACACCCCATTTGCATACTCTTTCTGCACAACGTATTGTCCAATATGTAGCATCTGATTGCACCACAATGTAATCGAAGTTGTGCTTCATTGCAAGGAATTCAACATATGGCTTCAATTGGCTTTTGCATTGGAAATCTTGTTCCTTCTTCACAGATTCCATCAAAGCGAAACGAAGTTGATTGTTATCCTCCATTTCCTTTCTAGTCTGAACTCCATCATAATCATCATCAACATCAACATCAACATCAGACATGTTGTTTTGGTTGATTTCAGCATTTCCAGACACATAACCATCATTGTCTCCAATATGGGATTTCGTTATTTGCTCTGTATTCAAATCGATGTTGAATCCATTTTTTTGATTCTGAACAGGATCCGTCAAGGTCACACACAAATGTTTCGACGCAGCCTTCCTCATATACGCAACAAAGTTTTTCAACTGACCATCATTATCAATCACAAATCTTGGAGACCTTGCATTATCGATCAAACCTCCCGGTAAATAGCTAAGCTCCACCTCGGTGCCAGAATGGATTGAAAAGTCCTCCAAAATAATCATCTTCAACTCTTCAAAAGTAGTGATAGATTCCAAACCCACTAATCTACCTCCTTTTGCCTCATCAGCAACATAATTCCCACCCGATTTCCATACACCAAAAGTTGCATAGATATGCAACAGGATAACTAGGAGAAAAAAGAGAAACAAGTAAGAAAATCGAAATAGAAAGCAAAAATCAAGGTTTGATCAGTTGGGAGAAGAAAAAGAAAAAAGAATATTCAGAATATTTCAAAATATTTTCAAAGATTTTCGGTAGAATACATTTACTACAAATGGTAGAAGACAAATTTTTAGCAGAGCACGAAATCTACAACGATGTAGAAGACTATATTTCCAGTAGAGTACAAATTCTACCACTTGCAGAAAGTAGTGTAATTCGTAGAACATATCTTCTGCGAATAGTAGAACATAGAGTAACTGGTAGAAATCATATTCTATGAGTAGTAGAAGTGTACACAAACGATAGAAATTATATTCTACTAAATGTAGATCTGTAGACAAATGGTAGAAATCATATTCTACTAAACGTAGATCTGTAGACAAATGGTAGAATTTATATTCTACCATGCGTAGATATAAGTCAAATAAGTAGAATACATTTTAGGCTTTGTATTTGAAAATTGGTATAACCAAACTTCAATATATATTTTACATATCATAATTATAAAAATAAATTGTGAAAATATTATAAAAAGTCTTAAGATCATTGGTTTCAATTTTGAGAATTTTTTTGGATTTTAAAAATATTTATTTCAGTGTTTTTAAATATGTTAAAGGGTATTAAGGTCAAAAATAGGTAAAAATACAAAAATGTGTATATGGACAAATACTTCATTTTTCGTGTGTATAATCACAATTCTCCCTTAATTTAACGAGTACTTATAGAGGTTTTACTATACTTGTTTTCATCATTATTACATTTCCACATGTAAACTTCATAATCTACCTAATCTCTAGCCTCTACTCTATACTCGCTTCTGTGCGAGCCAAAACCTACACAATAGTTTTAAGTATGTTTTTGGGAGAGCCGAAGAATTCTATGAGTTAAACACAGAGATTGATCCAAGTGATGGTTTTTATTAGCTGTTATGCGAGATATAGAATTTGTGGCGCGTGTCTTTGCTATGCGTAAAAAGTGATCCTTGAAACAATGAACATCGGTTCCTATTTATAAGAGAATAGAAACCGACTTTAAAAGATTAAGTAAACATTCCATAACCAATATTTTCTTTTTCGTTCGCACTGACTTTAGTTAGGGCAATCCTGCGTCTTGGGCTTTCTTTGATGGGCCTCAGCTTGAGTCGATTCGTCGGATGTTGGTTCGGCCCATCAGGATATGACTTGTCACCTCTCTGGTTTAGTTGACGGTTCGGCCCGGTTCAGGATGGATCCGCCCGGCCTTCTTCTTCTCTTGGTCGAATCGAATGTAAATGTCGCGGGGTGGAATCCGACCCCAACAGCTTCTCTCATGAATAGACTCGAATATTAGTAACTAGTCAAAAACGCAGCCGATGAAACCTAAAATCTTAAGATTGCTGTGTAGCCATCGCTTTCTTGTTTTCTTCTTCTAGACAAGACCAGATTTCTTGGGGAGATGCTAAATTGTTAAAGCTGCATATCAAAAATGTTTAGATGAGCATCAGATCAAACCAAAAACAACAACAAAAAAAGTTTGTGTTTTGAGTATCATAAGATGTTAAACTCAACATATTAGTAAATCTCCACTTGATGATCTTTTCTCAAAAATCAACTAAGGGACCAGCTCTTGCAGTAAGATAAGTTGTTCTACAACTTCTCCATCAGTGGTTTCTTCGATTCGAAGGGAATGGATCGAGAAGAAGTCGGTTCGATCATTCTGAACAAAGTCTACGAGTGTCAAATAGAGAAAGAGAGATGTAGGTAGAAGAAGAAGAAGAGTTTATATTGATTTAGGTAAATGGCGCCAAGTGAACTCCCACCAATACGGTTATACTTAGGGCGCCAAGTCAACTGGATAATGGCTATTTCTTCCTATATTTAAATTAAGAAATTTTAGATATGTATGCTACAAAAAAAAAAAAAATGAAGTTGATGCAAGAAACTGAAATAGTGGTAGGAGTGAAACAGAGCATTGTTGAAGCCCATAGAGAAGCAGCCCACATGAAGCTCATAAGCAGTCCCACACGTAAGGAGTAGAAGAAGATCTTGATGTCTCTAGAATTCTCTCCATTGTTCTCTCTTCTCTATAAAACCAATGTAATCTCACCATTGTAACAAAACTTAGAGAGTTGTTCAAACCAACTCTCCTCCTTGTAATATCTTTGTGTTATAATCAATATCTTTTAATCTCTTGGTTACAAGCTTAAGCTCTTCCCCTTTCTCCTTTCTTGTACATAAATAAAGCTCTCTTGAGCTATCTCTTTAATCTCTTCTTCAATAAGCTCTTTAGAGCATTAGTTTCAGTTTGTTAACAAGCATGAGGGTCGTCGTCTAATGCTAATATTGATGCTTTCATGATAGATATTAGTAGCGTTACAAGTTAACGATTATTGAGGTTTTTTCTCTTGTTATGGTTTGGCACAATGTTTGTGACAATTTAATTTCTTGTTATATACTTATCCCTTATATATTAAAAGAGAATGCATTGCTGATGTGTCATCATTAGATTGCTTATCATCATATTTCAAAAATAAGATTTAGTTTGACATTAATTTGATTAGAGAATAGATTATAAATATATTTATACATAATTCAGCATTTAATTATGAAGAGATTATCATTTTTTTTCATTTCTTACAAATATATCATATTAATTATTACTCTTAAATACTATATTTTATTCTCTCATTTTTTGGCTGAACTAAATTTTGTAAAAATAAATAAATTATCACATCATCAATATATTAATAAAATATAGATTTTTTCTACACAAGTTTTAATTTGATATTTTTTTAAAAATATCAATTAATCAAATGATGAAAATATGAGTTTTTCAAAGTTTCATACTAAGGTTGTATGGGTGGTTCACTAGAATATTAAAAAAATGATAAAAAACTATAAAAGTAATAAACTTGATTTAATAAGCATCTAACTTTGTAAGTATTTTGGTTTAATATGATTTTTAATGGAATCATATAATTAAACTAAATAATATCTATAATATTAAAAATATTTTGCTGTCAAAAAGTTAAAAATATTATATCAAAATATTAAAATATTTGAAATAGCTTAACTTGGATAAAAATTTATAATATTATAATTACAGAAATTTTAAAAATGAAAATATTATATTATAATTGATCCAAATTTCTAAATATTTAGTTAATTTTTATTTGATCAAATATTTAAAATTTAATAATTACAAAATATTATATATATCTTGAGAGTTCCAAATTGAAAATGAAAAAGTATGGTGGTTCATGAACCTATTATAAAAAGAACCATATTAATAAGAAATCATAAGAATATGAAGATTAATTTAATAAATATACTAAAATATAAGTAATTTTTATTTAATCAATATAATTTTTAATATAACCGTATAATATATATACAAATAATATTTACATATTCAAACACCTAGCTTACACTCTGTGCGGAGTGATGGAAATATCAGTTACTCTAATGATGATGAAATATTAGTATGTTTTCAAAATCTTACATTAAGAATTAAGATGTATAATAGTTTATGAAATTATTATAAAACAAAGAAAATGATGTCAAACCATGATGATTTATTAAGTTTCTAAATTTCCAAATTTATTTTTGTTTAATATAGTTTTAAATATAATTGTTTAACTACAGTTGCATTACTAATAAACATTCTATTATTACTCATAAATATTATTATTGTGAAAAAACTTATTNTAAAATTAATTTCAAATATTATTTAATAATATAGTCTATAAATTTTTCACTCCTCGCAGGGCGCGGGTCCAACCCTAGTATCTAAGTAAAGTTAATGATTCACCTTCTTTATTCCACTCTTTGAATCAGTTCGGTTATGTAAAACGAAATATTAGAAACAAACTGAAACAGAGAACTAACTCTTAAAAATCCAAAACAATATATAATGCAAGATGGATGAAGAATATGCTCGTTTTGCATCAACTTCATGTTCAATTTAATATGTTAATGAACCAAGAACATCCATGTAAGCCATTTGCAAGTCATATATATGATTTCTAGCATCAAAGCATAACAGCTAGAGATTTTGTTAAGAACATATTCCCATCAAACATAAAGTGATCACAAGACTCAAGTTTACCCCAAATCTCCCCTCTTTCTCTTCTTTCAAGCGAAATCTCCGCACACCACATCTCATTTTTCAATCTTCCTTGTCCTTCATGAAAAAGCAAAGCTAGGTTCCCACCGTAACTCACAGTCTGTGACCTCCCCAAAACTCTCGTCTTAGCCAACAATTCTTCCACACCTTTAACCACTCCCCAGCACCTCTGCTTTGGATCATACGCTCTTAAACTGTTCTCAACAACATCGTGATAGTACAATACGTCATCGACCACACACCCATTCTCCCACCTCTTTGAATTCAGCATCTCGTCAGTTTCCCATTTATTCTTCTTTGGGTCGTAAACAAAACTGTTAGCACAACCTCTCATGTACATCTTATCAGCCATCACAACAGTACAGCCAATATACCAGTTGCCTATCCAAATGTCTGGCTTTATAACCTCTGGCTCCCACATTTGTGTTTCTGTATCGAACACCACCATCTTAACATTCTCCATGTACTTTTGCCCAAATCCAGTTACATATATTTTCCCACCGAGGAAGACAGCGGCTGTACCAAACAAGGGTATAGGCATGCTGGGGAGTGTTTGCACCGTGTGATATCTACAGTCGATGGTGCTTAATTCACACCGACGGCTATCAATCTCACCAAACACATATATCTTCGAGCCCACCGCGATAAAGCTTCCACGAGCGTGAAGCCAAGGGATAGGGACCAAGCCACGATTGTCGTTGGGCTTCATGCGGATAGCATACCAACGTGCAAGTGCAACCAGGCCCGGCTCTAGGGGTAGGCCAATGGTGCCTGGGCCATGGGTGATGCAGGAAGATATTTAGAAATATTCTACATATTTTATATTATTTATTT
>OVBJ01001149.1:0-22837 GCA_900406535.1 Noccaea bulbosa
CAATTTTCCCAAAAAAAAAAAAAAAAAAAGTAAAATCTCTCTCGTCGATCAAATGAAAAAAAAAAGCCCAGGAACTAAAACCCCAAGAAGTTCTGGAACTAAAATTTCTCTTTTCCATAAACTGAAAAAGTAATTTAATTCAAGTAACTCACTTGCCTTCTGAGCCATAAACAAAAATAAAAATAACTTGGAATCAGAGATATGTAAATTACCAGAAAGTGAAAAAGCGATAGAGGGGAAAGCTTAGGCAGAGGTCACACTATAGCTTGAGTCTCCATTGATACATTTGTGAGTGGATCTGCACAAAGAAATTACAGATTCAGAGATTAATTTAAAGGTTGATGCATGTGAAAATTTAATGAGGTTGGAGAGAGATTGATTTCAGAAGAAGAGATTTACCGCTGCCTCTTAGTTGGTTACCTGTTTGAAAATAGAATTCGAATTCATGTGGTGGAAGTGGAATCGAATTTGGAAATTGTGGAGATTGCAGAAAAAGATTTGGAGATCGTGGGTTTGGGAAACAGAATTAGGAATCGTGGGTTTAGAAAAACAAAAATAAGAGCAAGAAAAAGAAAACAATTTATCATATTTTTTTTTTTTTTTGAACAGCCAAATACTTTCCATTACGTAACAGAGTTTTACATAGGGGGAGCAGGGGAGAAATCTCGTAGAGATTTCTTAGCAATCGCATCAGGCAAAGAGTTTTGTGAGCGAGGGATAAAGATAAAAACGATAGATATAAAAGTAGCAGCGAGAGCATGGATATCGAAGAGAAGTCCGAAAATTTCTTTCTTTTGCTCACGGGAGTTGATAGCTCGAATTAAGATCTGAGCGTCTGATTTGATGCAGATTTTTGAGATGCCTAACTCCTTAGCGTGGTTTAGAGCTGCACGAATAGCAAGCGCCTCTGCCATTAGAGGTGAGCTCACAAATGGCTCAGCCATGTGCCCCTCGCTAATGTAGTTGTGTCCTTGATCTGAGAAGACCCATCCCATTCCTGCATTTTTTGTATCGAGAGACCAAGCAGCATCAGAATTGCATATTATCATATCTTCTGCAATAGGATGAACTGAAGGAGTGAAAGCTCTACGGGGCTCTGCATCTTTTTTTTCCTGAGCAAACATCCATTCTCGAGCAGAAGACACAGCTTTAGAGATAGTGTCCTCCACAGAGAAGAATCTCTCTTCAAAAACCCCATTGTTCCTTGATGTCCACAAGCTCCAACAAAGCCATGGGAAGAGTGGGGTTTAGGGTTTAGGGTTTAGTTACGTGTTTATGTTGAGAATATTAATTGTGGATATGATTTGTGAATTAGGCTGTGAGGCTATTGGTTCCACAAGCAAACTTCGATTCCTCAAAGCTCAAAGTTGAATTCTTGGGAGAGTTACAGGAGAAAAAGACAAGCAGCGGGATTATAACCCCGCGGACGTATATACTTTCGCACTGTGACTTCACTGCTAACTTAACCTTAACCATCTCCAACGTCATCAACCTTGATCAGTTAGAAGGATGGTACAAGAAAGACGACGTGGTTGCTGAGTGGAAGAAGGTGAAAGACGAGTTTCGATTACACATCCACTGTTGTGTTAGCGGCCCGAGTTTGTTGCAAGATGTGGCTGCAGAGCTTAGATATCACATATTCTCCAAGGAGCTTCCTTTGGTTAGTTTATTCCCTCTCTTCCTTTTGTTTTTTTTTTAAAAGAAATGAGAGAGATCTAACTCTTTTTTTTTTTTTTTTTGAATAATAGGTACTAAAAGCTGTGATCAATGGAGATTCAGTTATGTTTAGAGAAAACCCTGAGCTAATGGATGCTTATGTATGGGTTTATTTCCATTCAAGCTCACCTAAATACAACCGGATCGAGTGTTGGGGACCTCTCAAGGATGCTTCAAAGGTATAGAATCTGACTTGACTCCACTTATGTTTTCGTGTTCATACAGATGCAAGAAATGTGAAATCTCTGCTTCTTTTGTCTGTTTTCTTTTGTTTTTGGTGGTGAAGGGAAAGCAGAAAGGAAATCATCAAGGCTTGTTGAGTTCAAATACTTCTTCTTCAAGGAAATTGATTCAGCCTAAGTCTATTTTTCATACCTTATTTACTTTTCTTCTGTTAGACAAATTGTTGTACATTCTTTTTTGTTGCAAGTGATGTAGATTTATTGATGAGGATATGACACAAGTTTTGTGATCTGCCAAACATTCAATTGTTCATACTCTGGCAAAAATTTATGAGAAACTTGTTCACAAATTATCTTCACCCACATGTTCATAATTCCATTTAAACCGGTTATAAACCGACACTTATCTAGATTAGTGATCGGTTTAGTAGATATACCGGTCCGATTAGGGTCTCAAACATTGGTCAGCAAATGAATAAAAAGAGTTCAAGTTTTTTTTTTGTCTCTTGGGATATATTTGTACGAGATTTCAGCTCATTCAAACCCCACACATGTATGTTCTCATTGCTCCGACGAGCTCATGGGCTTTGCATGCCGTCCTCTTCCTACTTTTCGCGTCTCGTAGACCGCTCTTTATTCTCAAAGTGCCCGACTTTAGCCACAATCGTCCATGCCCAGCTCGTCAAAGTCGGATTACTACCCAATACCTTTTGGGGAAATCGCTGTCTTCAGCTCTACTTCAAATCCGGCGCCGTCATCGATGCTTTCCAATTGTTTGACGAGATTTCCGATAAAAACACCATCTCCTGGAACCTCTGCCTGAAAGGTCTGATAAAAAATGGTTATCTCGATTACGCACTCGAAGTGTTCGACGAAATGCCAGAACGAGACGTTGTTAGCTGGAACACAATGATCTCAGGGCTTTCTGTTAGGTCCCAAATTAGGACAAACCAATTTAGATCAAGAACAAGACAAAGTCTCAAAGACTTAAGACACAAGTTACATAAATTTTCTCTTTATATCTATTACTTAGAACTCTTGTCACTTAAATACACAAACAACTAACGAGAGAAGAGTTGTGGATCCTACAAACTAGGGAAATGGAGAAGTGGTCTAGAATAAAAATACACTTAAATAATTATGTAATAAACCATCTTGGTCTTGTTAATCCAATCGTGATGGTGGTTATGTCAGTTACGATCTCATCACTTTCTTCTTGTGGGTTTTCAGAATCTGCGATTAGGGTTTTCTTGGACATGCAGCGTTTGGTTATTCGGCCAACAAGATTCACTTTTTCGATTTTAGCTTCTCTTGTTACTTGTGTTCGCCATGGGGAACAGGTTCATGGTAATTTTATTTGCAGTGGCGTAAGAGCAAGAAAAAGAAAACAATTTATCATATTCAAACAAGGAAAAAAATAATTAAAAATACTGAAATGACACGTATCTACACAGAAACGATGAGTGACCTTGTGAATAAAGATTAATAAAGATATGCAACTAATAATATCTATAATAGCTATAAGTTGTTCAAAAAAGAATATCTATAATAACTAATTATTGCGAATAACAACTTATTTTTAATACCAAATATTGCCAGAAACAAGAAACTAAATGAGGACGAAAATGCTGAAAGTAAAATACAGAAGAACATAACTAAATCCAAGACGAGTACCGCTCGCATGTTCTGGTCCGCCGCCATACAGGAAACAGGTGTCGTTTATCTTCTTGACGCCGTAATAACCTGGGTCAGTTGCTGTTACTTGAAGATCATAAGTCGGCTGGAAGTTGGTTCTGTTTGCTGCGACTTCAAGGTTGCACATATAGGCCGCCTTTCCAAAACCAACATCTGGATAAAACCCCGACCCCATTTGGGTCGTCGTATGTTGGTTGTTGATGTTTTGGTTTATGGTTTCACCCCCCCATTCCACCTTTTCTGCGTAGTCGATAAGGCGACTGAATAGTTCTGTTGGCCAATAGCCGACTGTCTCGAATGCGGTCCCGTTGTTAAACCCGACAGCTAACCACCACAATCCGAGTTTGGAATCCTACGATTATATTTAACTATATTAGAAAAAGTATATATAGTAAATCAAAATAAAGTAATGAAATAAAATGGTTTGTTTACCTTCCAAATGTGAATGGTCAGGTCGGTCTGAGTGCCCCCGAATATCGATGCCGGGGAAATCGCACCCTCTATAGCGATCTTCTGACTCGTCTGGATGAACCCTGGACATCGTAGGTTGTAACACGTCCTATTATGGTACGTGTCACTCGTCCATAGGATAAAGAGTCGGGGTTGGTTGTCTGTATAGAATCCGGGATATACCTACATTGCAAAATAGTGAAAATATATAGTTATTACTAATTAGAAGAAATATTCTGTAATTACTATTCGTTATAAAATACTCTTACCTGCCACCCAGCCTCGATGCTGTTGAGGTCCCCTGCCTGGTACGAGCCTGAGATCAGCCAAACTTGGCCTAGGCTGAACTCGCCGGAACCGTTTTGTATGTTGGGATGCCAGACGCTCATCGTAGCTTTTGTACCATAAATATGTGGTGGTGGGCTCTTCATATTTCCTATAGCATACTGTAAAAAACAATAAGATCCTAGTTATTTTCAGTTTTGTTATTGAAGTAAGTAACAAAGAATATGTAACATTTTAATCGGTTATTATCGAATATTCGCGCCTTGGCCAATTACAAACCAACATTTAAATAGAAATGGGCCCAAGCCCATTTTTGTAAACCATATAACGAGAGCTTAAGTTGAACCAGTTATATTATATATCTCATCCCGATTTTAAATTCATTTCAATTTGGTTCACATAGTTAATATTTTGTAAGAAAAGTAAAAGAATAAAAAATATAAAAAATACTCGAGGACACTTACCTCGTGTCCTTGCGTGTATCGGTTCGCAGCATTTGAACTCTTAGGGGAAATGACCCTCTTTATCGGAACAGTGCCATTAGGACACAATGTTCCGTTAAGGTGCCATAACTGCCATCCGGTTACATCTCCGTATTTGTCCGCATCTAGAGGTAATTCAGTCGGTTTTTCCTGTTTATCATTAATATATATTATGAGAAAAATTGGAGAAATAATACTATTTGTGTTTTAAAATTTGAAAACTACACTCGTAATTCATATTATGAGAGTTTGAATTGAATTAGGCTCATAACGATTTTAAAAAATTTATTCAATTGTAATTTTTTAAAATATTAACTAATTATGACTGTGTTTGATGTTAAACAACAACAAAAAAAAACCTGAAATTTATGCGCTTTCAGGAGAGGGTTCTTGAACGCCGGTTGCGCCATTCTGTCGATGCAGTCGATGATATCGCCATCAGGACTCTGTCAATATTTATAGTTATACAATTCAACAATTGTCAGTTGTCAATTATCAGAATTATTAATTTAGTATGGACCGGGCTTGAAATAGTATATTACAATTCACTAAAATGGGCTCAATCTCTCAAAATTATTAATTTAGTTTGGATCGGGTTTGAAATAGTAGTTCGTTCTTCAACAGCTCTTAATAGTATTACTAATCTCAAACAACCCGCTACGAGAGATTATTAAAGTTAAATTTATTTCATAATCATGTTGTTCATTTGAATGTGTAATTAGCAGATGATAAAAGAGAGATACTGTTTCTAATTTGAGAGGTGGATCTTCCAAGGGTTTCAATTTTATTTTTTTGCAGTTTCTAATTTGAAAAACAAGAAAAATGACAAATAGAAACGTTTTTCTTTTCTTTTTCAAGTACCATCATGGTATTTCTATAACCATTTTTTTTAACTACAAATTGTCACTCAAATTTGTTGAAATCCTTTTTGATGTAAAAAAAGATGAGATTTGAAGGAATCACTACAAAAAAATGATGAATTGTATCACTTAAATTGTATCACATAACTGAGTGATACTATTTTAAATCATTTATTTATAAATAACTGATGTTATAATTAAGCAATTTTGCATCAATTCAATAAATTGATATAATTTCTATTAAATTGTATCACTTTAACCGAACTGATATTATTATATAAAGTTATATCAATTAGATAGTTGATGCATATATTTTTATTTTGTTAACATCAGTTATTAAAATGATACAAAATTTATATCAATTTAAAACTGATGCTAAAGTAAAATATATTTTACTACCATAAAAGTGAAGTAACTATATTTTTCTTTAACACGATGAAAAATAATCTGTAACTTACTTGAAAATAAAAACAAAATCCCGCTTAAATTTTGACGAAATAAATTAAACAGCATTCCAACAAATATCCACAAATAAATTTGTACCCACTCAAACCAATCTAGAAAACCCTAGTTCTTTATAATGTTTTTCTATTATGCCTCTTTCTTTATTTTTGTAAGTCTTTGTTTCTCCTGGGATCTCCGATCCTTTCTTTCTTCATCAGCAAATAAAAATTGAGAGTGCCAGATCATTAGAAGAGATTCAAGTGAGGTGTTTATCACTTTGTTTCTCTACTTTCAATTTTTTTTTTTAAACTGGTGTGATCAAGTTTGTGATTGGATGGTGAGAAAACAAAAGGGAAAAAAAGAAGTGGTAACGCGTTCGCTGAGGGTAACCACGAGCAAAGTCAATTCGCTAAGGAGGAAGGACACCGTATTTGGTCAAGTGTTCGTTGTTAAAGTCATTGACAACTCTCACGCGTATTGCATCTCGGCTTTCGTCTCGCATATACTTCTCTTTGCAGGTTTCGTCTTGGCTTTGAGCCATTGATCTACTCTCGCCTGTCTTTTCCGATCTGTTGTTATTTTTTTATGGGTTTGTATCTTCTTCTAGATAGCATGTGTTTCATAGTTTTTTTTATGATTTCCATTGATCCCTTGTATTTGGATGCTATGTAAACACCCTTTTTTTCTTTCATCAAATCAAATTATTCAGTGAAAAGAGGAAGAAAAAAACAGTTATTTTTTCGTGCTAGAAAGCACAAAATGTGAAATTGTAACAAAAATATTCCCATCGGTTATATAGCGTTATAGTTTTTAATTGGTAATTGTAAATAATAAAATTAGTAAAATTAATTTTACATCAGTTATTAATAAATGATATAAACAATTGAAAATACTAACATCACTTTCAAAAACTGATGTAAAAATTAACATCATTTTTTACAATTGACATATATTAACATCAATTGTTAATTGGTGCAAATATTTTGAATATTTACATCGGTTCTTAATAAACTGATGCAAATTATTTGCATCACCACATTTACAGTCATTCATATAAGTGATGTAAATTTTATTTGCATCAATTATAAGTAATACAAATTTATAAAAAAGTGATGTAAAACACACTTTTTCTTGTAGTGAATATTCATTAATGGGTAATCCAATTTACCTGGTGTCCCTGATTGTATTGATTCGGGGCTGCTGAGTCAAGTGCAAAGCCCATGAGACATAGGACCACCAGAAACGACATAGTATCAAAAGGAGATCGAAGAGCAGTTTCTGGGTAATGTAGATAAGGAGCTGGAGAGGTGGCAAAACGCAAGGAAGGGGAGGAAAGTAAACAACGAGGCTATGAACCTGCAGGAAACGATGTATAAGGAGCTTTGTTGGAGTTATGCGAGTTAGAAAAGTTGAACAATCTATTTTGCAGAGCTAAGGTTATTTGTAGGAAAGAATTGCCTTTGTACTGTATCATTTATATATCTAATACTAGTGACATTGAAAAAAAAAAAAAAAAAACTATATAACTTTAACGAGTATTTGCATGAGAATACGTATACTCTATTAACCATTCTCATGCTATCAGATGGCTCTGCTTCAGTTGTTTCATTCACTGAATCTAATTTACAAACTGTCCAAGAATGGAAACCTATATATTATTGTTTGTTGGACCCCCATGCAGAGTGAGAAACGGATTTTTAACTGCCAATCATTATCTAGTTGATTACAAAATTAACCGTGGTAGTTTAGTGATTAAATTTACATACCGCAAGCCTGAATCAATTTACATCAATGATTTGGCTACGTTGTTAGTTGGGGACCTGTGTAGTACAGGGTTTCGGTTTACTCTGTCATGCATGACAACAAAATAAGAATGGTTTCTGAAAACTGGACTATACGTCGTTTTCGTCACTGATAAATAAAGTCCTTTCTTTTGGAACATAACTAAAAAAAAAAAAAAAAAAAATTATATCTCATTCCTTTTTTTGTTAAGCTTATTATAATGCGTTAGTGTTTACTTCATCGAAGTGTTATCTTGTCAACAGCAGTGGGGCATGTCGCAAATCAAAATCAAACATCCAATTCGGGATTTTATCTGGTAAAAAAAAAATAGATTATTTAAAGTTCTCTTGGCTCTGGAGTTGGATATTTTGATATGATTATAGTGTTATTTATCTTAATTAATAACATGTATTATTTTATTAACAGATAAAATAAAGCATGCCATTTGTCTCTAGAAAGTTTATATGGGATTTTAAGCAAGGTGTTATTATTTTATTTAAAATTGTACATTTATTTAGAAGAATACAACCGCTTTTAGCAGTTAAAGAAACTATTCTTCTTGTTTTTTTGTTTTCTAAAAATTTAGTTTTCGAATTTAGTTTCCTCCTACAACATCTTATTTGGTATTTACAAATTTAGCGAAGGTTAATTTACATACTGCAAGCAATCATTTTATCAATATCAATGCATTGAACTTTGTTTTTTTTACCAAAAAAAAAAAAAAAAATATCAATGCATTGGCTACGTTGTTGGTTGGGGACGACATGTGTAGTCGGGTACTAGGGTTTTAGTTTATTTATCATGAATATGTTTTCCGAAAACTGGTCCGTCGTTTTCGTCACTCAAAAGTGTTATAGATAAATAAAGTAATCTCTTTTGGAACATATCTAAAAATAGAAACCTTCGAACCACTTCTACGACTAGTGGTGATTTAGTGGACCCGTACGCATGTATCCACTTTGTCTCTCTGACACAGTCACCCTCTGTCTCTCTCTATATTAAATTGACCTAACTTCAACGAACCAAATTGATTCTCTCTCTCTGACTCTCTTTCTCTCCAATCTCCATATATATAAGAAATCAATGTTTTTTTTTTTGATAAAAATAAACATTGTTTTACAAAAGTACTATAAGTTATGTACATTAAAATGTAGGGTAATTTATTCATCAGATTGTCATATCTAATTGCTTTGTGGTAGATGTTGACAT
This sequence comes from Noccaea bulbosa, assembly GCA_900406535.1. NCBI lineage: Eukaryota > Viridiplantae > Streptophyta > Magnoliopsida > Brassicales > Brassicaceae > Noccaea > Noccaea bulbosa. The sequence goes on from OVBJ01001149.1 coordinate 9,106, forward strand.
TTTTTTTTTTTTTTTAACATCTGATTATATTATTAAACTGAAGGATACAAAAAGTCTGATAAGAACGAAGGAGGAGATACATAAAACATAGAAGAAACATTAGATTTATAGACACATTTTGCTAAACAATCAGACACATTGTGGTAGATGTTGACATTGTTTTATCTTCTTTGTAAATATTGATTTTAACGGTGTTGATGCACTCGTTTATTTGTCAGAGTTTCTATTTTCTCTCTCAATCCATATTAAGTCATTTTGGTTTTTATTTTCCTCTGTTTAATCACACCAAACTCCAAAACCCTTTTTATGTATGTATATTACTTAATAGGTCCAGTTTAATTAAATTATTGTTACATGATATTTTGGACGGTGTTTAGGAAATCAAATGTCTCTTTCACAGCAGCCCATAAACTAATTAAAAGTGGTTGAAACAGTTCCGCAATTTTAAAATTTGTCACCTAGTTAAGATAAATAACACTCTAGTCATGTCAAATTAAAGATTTAAATTTAATAATATTATAACATATTTATTATAATCATCCTTTTTCTTACAATATACTACAACATAAGTATTTTATATTTACACATACGCTTTCTTATGATACTCAAAACTGTAACATTATTGTCCCACTTTTATTCTCAGCTTTTGAAAAAGGTCTCTTGTTAAATTACACATCCTTTTTTATACCATTTTCGAATTTGTTAAAGATTGATGAGCTGTATTTCAAAATCTTTATGTTAAATGTACATTTTATAGTGCTTTAGTTTCAATAAATAAAAAGAATATTAGAATTCTTATACCAAAAAGAATTGTAAGTTCCCCATCCATGAGTCTGTATCTGTGTCATGCATGCCAAAGCAATTAGAAGTACTCACATTGGGTTATACAATATTCTTATAGAAAAATGTGGTGAGCAAGTGGGAATTTCGGACCATAGGACATTGACAACTCTAACTCTCTCTATATAGGTGTAATAAAGGACCACTTCACCTTCTAAACCCTCCATAGTCAAAGGTCCATTTTCTCTAAAAGTTGTTTTATGTGAAGGACATTTACTTTAATTTCTTTTTAGGTATTGATCAATGTTTTTAGTTCCGAGCCGGAAAACAAACCAGAAAATTATTCGGACAAACCGCAACTCAGTGGATTAGTCAATGTTGATCTGAAATTGTTACCATTCTCAACTAAGATCATACAAAACCGTTGTACAAAAAAGAAGAGATCATACGAAACCAAAATAAATAAAGAAAATTCGTGGAATCGAAATTTATGTCCGAACCAAAGTCTGAAAAGAACGAGATAATTGAAGAACATAACCACTAGTCCCAAATGCAAATTATATTTTCTTTAAATGATAGAACCACATACTACACCAATTCCAACTTCTGTGAACTAGAAAGCGAACATAGACACAAATTACACCAAACCAGAGTTTTCAAAGTACAATTTTTTTTTTGGCAAAAGAAGTAGAAACCATAATTTAAAGCAATAGATAATGGATGCAAGTTGTCTTCTGAAATTGATTTCAGACTATTAATTAATAAGAACATGTTACAAATGAAATTTCAGCGACGAAAAAGAAATTGTCGAAGCTGTAACAGACAACAAGGTTTACCGAGAGATATATATTCACTTATATAAATGATAATCAATCAGCAAATAAAATACATGTAATATTCAAAAGCAAAAGATGTAAAACATCAACCACCAATGTACCATTCATAATCTTCCTAACTCGAATTTTCTCATTTTGATAAACAATCTTTTGTTACTCGACCTACCAAAAAGAATACATTAATGGAAATCACTCTACTTATATATTAGTTTCTGCCATAAAAATCTAAAGTGATTTTGAGTACGTTTCATTCAGTTTCTGTATTAAATTTACATTTAGTGCAAAATAATTAAATTTAGTGTCATGTAGATAAGAATATAAGACGTCCACGAAATCGTTATTCTACTTATGTTAATAAGTTCTCTACTTAAAGCAATTCATAGACAATGTGACTGAGATAAGGATGTATAAATAAAGACTAAGATTTTTTTCTACAAGAATAAAGATAAACTTAAAAGATAGAAAAAATCGTCATATATATATATATATATAGGAAAAGAATCTAGAGCAGAGAGACAAATACATTCATAGTGCTACATATAATGCAAACCGTAACTGCCCATTTCTTTTCTATTAAACATTTACCACAACGTGTATATGTATAGCTGTAAATCTGTAATGTATATTTCTTTGTTTTTGTGTAAGGGCATTGTGACAGTTACGTTATTTTATTATTATTTGTTTTTGGGTGTATGGATGATAACACACAAGTCTTTTTTTTACAGTTACATTATCAAATGCTTTGCTTGACTGAAGTGAAAAAAAACAAATATAACTTCAGCAATTGAATAATTTTTTTCGTTAAATTTCAAAGCACCAATATAATACACGCATTTTTTTTTTTTGTCACCAATATAATACACGCATATTTTCCATAAGAAAAATCAATATAAATGACTGTATATATTGGTAAAATATAATTTGGAAAAATCATAAATGACTGTACATGTTTTCTTCACATAGCCGTTAAACATGAGGTCTAAGTGGACCTTTCTGACTTTTGCATAAAATTGGTAAGAAGTAACGACGGCAGAATCGGTTGGTTAAACGCTAATCCGTTACTTTTTGTTTTTTGGTTTTTTCTTATTCTGTACGTTGTAACGTTTTTTTGGGAGTTTTGGCATTTTTAGCTATTCTTCTGACGTGTTTTCCGCTTAAATGTCACTTTCAATTTCTACATACTCTTTTCGTTATAATTTATTTGTCCATTTAAACTTTTGTTTTCATTTAAAAAAAAAAATACAGTCATATATATACTCATATACTCTTGCAAAATTAATTTATTGTGTGGAGAGAGATATAAGATCTAATTTATTAATTTACTGCAAAAACTATCTTTTTCACCGCCCATGTTTTACTCGTTTTTTTCTACCACAAATCAGCTGAAATATATTGCTGGCTAATAGATTAAAGGTTTAATGTTTATTTGGATAAAAAGGGTTTGGTAGATGAAGAAACAAGAGACGGATTCAACATTCCAAGTACATGAGAAGCCCGGAGGAAGTGGAATACATGACAACCATTGAAATACAGAAATTTGAATACATGACAACCATTGACCACACGGACGAGAAAAAAGAAGAGTGGAAGAAAGATCCGGTTGCGTGCGGACGAGCCAGGTCCAATTTGGTTCAAACCGCTATTCGTTTCTATGGTCGAGGCTTATCTACTGATGTCAAAAAGAAAATCTACTAAAAAATGTTGTATGTTTTATCGGTCTAGTTCCAATTTCTTAGGTCCTACATAACATCTAAAAAGGGAAAAAGGCCACATGTGGCCCGTGGCCGTAGCACTGACTAATTTGATTGATTAAATTCTATTTTACTTGTCTTATAGAATGCATACTTTTTCGATGCCAATTGATCTCTTTGGGGTTGAAAATTTTAGAATTGACTCTTTGTGATCATTACTTCAATTTTTGTGGGTTTGACTATTTTTTTGCAATTGTAAGCTAGTTCATGTGGCATAAGACAAAAAGCTAAGGTTGTGTCTCAATGATCTTATTTTTCTCGTTGTCATGTTTGTCATTTTATGGTCCTTTTCTTTACAATACTATTTCAATATTATGAGATGTTCTTGATCATTAGACAAGAAATGAAGCTTTTTCTTTTTCTATAGCACACAGGTGAAATTAACAACCAACATTACAGATTAAAAAAAAATTTCGTCAGATCATATTTTTAAATTTACATGTTTGGTAGGCGATAATAAGACGGTTTAATGAAGAACATCGAATAAATGACACTAGGCGAGGCTCATATATCCTTCTTGCAGAAAGAAAAGAAAAAGGGGGAGATACTCCAGAAGACGATTAGATCTCAATAACCCTAATCCTGACCGCCGGTCGGCCTCACGCCGTTCCGACGAGAACAATCACATGACGAGAAAGAAGAAAAAGCTTGGGAAGCCAACCCCGGTCTTCTCCAAGTTCGATTTGGTTATTGCTAATGCAAGGTCTTCTTCCAAGGCTCCTCTCTCCGGTACTGTAGTTACCGGCGCATCCGCGTCTGTCCCCAAATCAGCCGCTTTGGAAGCTAAAGTTGAATCCTCAGCTCCGCCGTCCGTGGTCGTCGATGATACAGATCCGGAGAAGACTTCCACCTCGGGAATCGTGCATAATCCAGAAGCAGAACCTCTCTCTTCCTGCGTCAAAAATCAGGATGATGCCCCCGCTATTGTTGGTGTGTCAATATCGATTTCACCCCAAGAAATTGAAATTGACTCAACAGCAAAAGCACCTACGGCTGGAAATCAAAGCAAACCAGTTCGGAAATGGTCATCTATTGTCTCTGATTCGTCTCATCTAGAGGAGTTGGGAACTCCTTCTCAACATGTCTCAGGTGCTCCTTTTGTCCTAATTCCAGATGATAACATAGAGGAGGCAAAAGAAGAGTTTAAAGAGTTCATATTCGCTCGATTCCATGGAGATGCTCCAGAAATGGGAAGGGTGATAGGAGTTGTGAACGCGATTTGGGCTCGGGCTGGTCCTCGAATTTTTGTTCACAGGATAGGTGAAGGTACTTATTTACTAAGGGTAATCAACGAAAGAACCAGGGCTATTCTGCTCAGCCGTAACATGTGGAATATTGCTGGTTTTCCCATGTTTGTTGCCCCGTGGTCTCCAGATTTCAATCCTGAGGAATTACCAATTACATCAGCGGTTGTGCCTGTTGAATTCAGGGATGTCCCTTACCTCTTATTCAATAAGAAAAGTCTGAGAAGAATTGCAACGACAATAGGCAAGCCGGTATCCCTGGCCCCGGAAACAGAGAGAAAGGAGAATTTTGAAGTGGCGAAGATTAATATTCGGGTTGATCTAACAAAAACTCTCCCCTCTGAGATAGTGACGGGATTTACAAGTGGCAGAGAAGTTCTTGTCAAAGTCTCATACCCGTGGCTCCCCTTGAAGTGTGAGGATTGTGCTAAATATGGTCATGCAACTGGAAACTGTAGTTTGAGGAATGCCATACCAAAGCCAGCCGTGATGCGAAAGAAACATCAGCAGAGCTTGGGACCACATAGAGGGAGTGAGCCTCGTCCAGGGAGATCTAGGAGTAAGAAAGAAAAGAATGGAGCTCACTCCGCTGAGGTATTCTCGGGTCAGGAGTTGACTAAGGAAGTTGAAAAAATTCCAGTGGAGGAGAATGGTGAACAGAATAAGTCTAAGGAAGGTGGAATTCAGTCCTTAGCTGAACCTAGTCAACCAGAAGTTGAAGAAGGCCAAATTCAAGAGGAGATAAAGGATTTAGGCAATGATGGGTTGTCTAAGGAGAATGCACAAATGGAGGATGGTGCATCTACTTCTGTAAAAACAGATAAAGTACTTGAGGAGGTTGGAGCTCCCTTCTTCTTGGTAACTCGCAAGAAGAGTGGCCGAAAGGTCACACCACATCACTAATAATATTTATCGATGTTTTTTGGGTGGAATATAAGAGGGCTAAATAGTGAAAGACGCCACACTATGACCAAGGATTGGATTAATATTCATAGGCCACTTTTTGGAGCGTTCTGTGAAACGCATATTCAACAAATACATGCTGGTCGTATAGTAAGAGCCATACCAGCGGGATGGAGGTATTTTGGGAATTTTGAACACCATGAGACTGCTAGGATTATCGTAGTGTGGGATCCGTCTGTCTCCGTTTTTGTCTACAAGAGCTCTGCTTAGGCAGTCACTTGTGGGATCTATATTCAAGGCTTAAATGTTAATCTTACTGTTACATTTGCCTATGGTTACAACGTTTTGGAAGAGAGGAAAGATCTTTGGGACGAGCTTAAGTGGGTGAATGATTATACTCCAGCTTCTCGTTATCTGTGGGCTGTTGTAGGAGATTTCAACCAGTTGCTGAGATGCTCACAACATTCTGGTCACCCACATACAAATGTTGATGCTTCGGGAATTGAAGATATTAATCTGGCCCTTCAGGATGCAGAACTTTTTGAAGTGCAGACGAAAGGTTTGCCTTTCTCGTGGTGGAATAATCAGGATTCAAATTTAATTGCAAAGAAGATTGACCACGCTTTCATAAACCAGTATTGGTCTGCAGCATTTCCAGATGCTTTTGCAGAGTTTCTGGAACCGTTACAATCAGATCATGCCCCCTGTTTGTTTCGCATTCCTTCTCTGAAGCGAACCATCACAAAACCTTTCAAGTTTTATCACCATACTGCTGATCATCCCCAGTTCAAGGAGATAGTAGCTGAGGCTTGGAACGCTGCAGAAGTGAGAGGATCATGTCAACTAAAGGTTGCTAAAGCAATGAAAGGTCTGAAACCTGCCCTCAGAAAACTAAATAAGCGTCACTTTAGTGGAATAAGTGAGAGAGTTAAGGAGCAAGAAAAAAAAGTGTCGGAGTTACAGAGGCTACTACTTACTTCTCCATCTGAAATGACGGCTTTGGAGGAGCATGAAGCTAGATCGAAATGGCACATGTTGTTAAAAGCAGAAGAAAAATTTTATCGCCAAAGATCAAGGGTTCAATGGCTAGAACTTGGAGACCGAAATACTTCTTTCTTCCATAAGACAGTGGCGCAGCGTCTTACGAGGAATCATATCCACTTCTTAAGGGATTTCGATGACCGTCTAATTGGATCAGCAGAGGAAATAAAAGCTCACTCGGTCAATTATTTTCAGAATATTCTGGGATCCACAAATCTACCAACTTCTCCAGCCTCTGTGAGCCAATTACAGGAAATCCTTCCCTTTAGATGCTCAGAGGTTCACAGAAATGCTCTGCAAATGGAGGTGAGTGAAGAGGAAATCACGAAAACTGTTTTTGCCATGCCACTAAACAAGAGCCCAGGGCCAGATGGTTACTCCATTGAGTTTATTAGAGCTTCGTGGGCGACAGTTGGTTCTGATGTTATTAGTGCGGTGAAGGAGTTCTTCAGAAATGGGAGGTTGTTGAAGGACTTAAACAACACTGCTATTTGTCTGATTCCAAAAAGCTCAGAGGCGTGCAAGCTTAAAGACTATAGGCCAATCAGTTGTTGCAATATCGTCTATAAAGTCATTTCAAAGATTATTGCTAACAGACTGAAGCCGATTCTCCAGGAATGCATCAGTTCAAATCAAGCTGCGTTTTTGAAAGGAAGAAGCCTGGGAGAGAACGTGCTTTTAGCTTCAGAGCTTATAAGAAATTATCAAAAGCCTTCTTCTCCAAAGAGTTGTATGCTCAAGGTGGATATTCGGAAGGCATTTGATACAATCTGTTGGGACTTTGTCATCAAAGTTTTAGAGGCGCAAGGTTTTCCCCCTCTGTTCTGTATTTGGGTGAAGGAATGTGTAACATCACCAAGGTTCTCTATCTCCATCAATGGCGAACTAGCGGGATTTTTTCCGGGAAGAAAAGGGCTCAGACAAGGGGATTCTATATCACCTTACCTATTCATAATGGTAATGGAGGTTCTCTCAAGACTTCTTGAAAAATTTGTAGCAGAAGAACGCATGAGACTGCATCCTATGTGCTCTAACCCTCAGGTGACTCACTTACTCTTTGCTGACGATCTCCTCATTTTCTCTGATGGCTCGAGACATTCACTCTCAGTTATAAAAACAACTTTGGGGGTGTTTCGAGAAATGTGTGGTTTGGATATAAACGCGGAAAAGACGGATATCTTCTTTGAAGGTTATAACGATATGGAGATCTCGGTACTGAGTGCTCTGTCAGGGTTTAAGATTGGTGTCTTCCCGACCAGATATCTTGGACTCCCTCTGGATTCTTTAAGATCTCCTATGCTACGCTCTAACCTTTTATGGAACGTATTACGGCTAAAATTCATGTCTGGACAGCAAAGTTTTTGTCTTTCGCAGGGAAGATTAGGCTCATATCATCGGTCATATATGGTATGGTAAACTTTTGGTCCTCTGTTTTTGTTCTTCCCAAGCGTTTCTATGAAAAAGTAGACTCCCTTTGTTCTGCTTTTCTATGGAAGAATAAAACTACATCAGCTATGGGGTCAAGAGTGGCATGGAAGGATGTATGCAGACCAAAGAAAGAAGAAGGGTTGGGGATCAGATTACTGGAGGATTTTGAAATGGTTTACAGATTAAAGCATGTCTGGAACTTTTTCACAAACTCAGGGTCCATTTGGGTTGCCTGGCTAAAAGGAAATATTTTCAATCGAAAATATTTCTAGATCATGGAGGACTCTAATCGATTGTCAAAACCAGTGAGGAGTATGTTACAACTTAGAAATAAGTTGGAGGCCTTTCTGAAGTGTGAAGTTAGAGATGGTCACAAGGCTCGGTTTTGGTATGACTGTTGGACAGAGTTAGGACCATTAATCTCATTCATGGGTACTCGGGGTCCATCTGAGTTCCAAATTCGCCAGGATGCTTCTGTTGCTCAAGCGATCCAGAATGGTTTTTGGAGATTCCCAGCAGCTAGATCGGTTGCTGCTGAAAGATCTCAAATAGTAATAGCAGGAATTGAGCCTCCTAATGATGAAAAAGGGTCGGATGTGTTCTTCTGGTGTCATGGTCAAGGAGTTTTTAAAGACAGTTTCTCCTCTAAATCTACTTGGTCTCAGCTAAGAGTGAACGGACCTATAGTTGCCTGGTACAAGGCAATATGGTTCAAAGAAGCAATTCCACGCTGCTCTTTCATTGCTTGGTTGGTTTACTTGGCACGTTTACCAACTAGGGACAGGCTTATTCGTTGGGGACTAAATGTACAGCCTGGATGTGTGCTCTGCTCAAATGGATCAGAATCTGATGAACACTTGTTCTTTGAATGTTCTTTCTCCTCAGAAATTTGGTCTCAAATTGCGGGTTCTCTCTGGCCAAATCCTCCAACGGATTTAGCGTCAGTAACTACATCAATTCTTTCTATGCAGTCTTCTAAGGCTGTAGTAGCTAAACTTTGGTTGCAGATTCTCATTTATTTGCTCTGGAGAGAGCGTAATGCGAGAATTTTCTCTGCCACTCCCCATTCTTCACCTTCCACAATCAGCTCAGCGGTTGATAGGATGATGCGTGACCGGCTGCTATCTTTCACTGCGACCTCAGCTTCCTCAACATCGCTCCTTCAGACGTATTTCAGCTTCCGAGACAACGGGTAGTCTTGCTGGTGTTCTTTCTTCCCTTCTCTTTTTATATTTGTTGTAATAAGTTGCTGAGCAACATTATGTAAACTCTCGAAAATGGTATAAATCTGCACCAAAAAACATCGAATAAATAAACAGAACTTCTCGGTAATTAAATTAATAAAAGAAAACTGCTCGGTAATTAAATGGGCCGGACAGGCCTATACATTAGAATGAAAGAAAGCCCAACATTATTAATAACTATTTTTGCTCAAAGGAATAAAAGAAAATCCCCTTGAACGTATTTTTGATTGAGATTCCGCCCAATTTTATTTATTTTTTCCGTAGAGGAGGAAGAAGAAGAAGCAGCAGCTTAGAATTGGAAAGGATTCTTCTTCACTAATTATCTGTTTCGATGGACGACGAATTGGTGAGTGCTTCGTTCCTTTCTCTGAAATTTTGTTGCTTTCTAGAAAATTTGAAGTCATATCGATTCTGATTGAGTGGTTTCTACAAATCAAAATTGAAACTTTTTGTGTAATTTCTTCTCTCCTTTGCCCAATTGATAGAATTCGAATTCCTTTCTGTTTTCAAGCTGTTGGAAATTTTGATAATTTGCATCATTATCAGATTACAATTCTGAAATCGTCCTCTTTGTATTTTTGATTATTTGAAAAGCTCGAGATTGAATCAAGTTCGTCTTCTGGTGATCTGCGTCGTCTCCGTCCCTTGAAGGGATCGTTCAGATACTATCCGTACACTACATGGTCAGCGAAATTTACTTCCTTTGAGAGTTTTCTGAGTCACTTATTAGGTTACAATACTGACCTTTTTTTTTTGTTTTTTTTTTAGTAGGAAGAAGAGCTCTATGAAGGAGGAGGACATGAAAGAAGAGGTTGTACGGCTAGGAGTTGAGCTCTCACTCTGTGTAGCTAAATCAATGTTCTTGCTCTGCGACGACATCCACACAATGGTGTGGTTCTGCTTCAAGTTATGGAGAGGTGTGATACCGTACCGTAACCCTGTGTTGGAGAGGCTGCTTCGTGTTATTTACTTTGTATACGCAAGAGACATCAAACCCAAGGGTGGAGTGTTTCATGATGGTGGCAAGTCGGTCCAATGGGAGTTGATCAGGACCTCTTTCAAAGATTTCGGCCACGGGATCGTGATCTTGCACCGCCTTGAAAAACTTGTCAGAAGAAAAGGCAGCTCTTTTGATGATCGGCTGTTGTAAAATACAAGCAGCAAGTGCTGAAGAATCTAGAGTGTGAACTGAGGTCCGCAGAGGATGTTTCAGAGGCTAATGGGTTTGCGAGAGAGACACATTTTTGACCTGTGGAAGTCTCTCTTTGATGAAGAAGAAGAAGAAGATAAAGCAACATGTAAAGTGATGAGGAGTGGGATTCTTAGTGACCTTTTTACGCCTCTTTTGGGCAAACCAGGGAATTGCGATATACTGGCACTATCCATGTCTTCTCCTTACATTTTAGGGTCAGTAATACTACTTAGCAGCCCCTTTTGAGAGTTTTTGGTTACAAACTTGATATATACATGTTTTTGTTTTGCAGAGAGGATTTTGCAGTGCAGGAATTGAAAGAAGAGGTTGTGCGATTAGGAGTTGAGCTCTCTTTACATGTGGCTCAATCAATGTTGTTGCTTTGCGATGACATGCATACAATGTTGGAGTTCTGCTCTAAGTTATGGAGTGGTGTGATACCGCACCAGAGTCCCGTGTTGGAAAGGCCGCTCCATGTGATTCATTATGTATACTCAAAAGATATCAAACCGAAGCAGAATGTTGTTGTTGTTGTGTATGAAGATGATTGTGGGAACTCGGTCAAGTGGGAACTGATCAGGACCACATGGAAGCATTTCGCTGACGGAGTCATAATCTTGGATCGCCTTGATATGGCTCTCAGAAGAAAAGTTTGGCCTTTTGATGGCCCTCAGTTATGGGCGGCTGTTGAAAAGTACAAGCAACAAGTGCTGGAGAAACTAGAGGGTAAACTGAGGGATGTGAATGGGTTTGGGAGGGAGACGATAGAGTCTGATATTCTCGACTTGTGGAAGTCTCTGTTTGATGAAGAAGCTAAAGAAGATAAGGAAGCAGCACAAGTGGTAAGGAGTAGGATGCTTAGCGACCTGTTTACGCCTCTCTTCGTAGCGAGATACTGACACTTCCCGTATCTTCTCCTTACATTCTAGGGTCAGTAACACTACTTTAGCTTACTCACTCACTGTCACTCACTCGGGTTACCAAGTCTTTTATATATTTGTCTGTTTCTTGCAGGAAGGATTTTGAAAACCAGGAAGCGAGAGAGGAGGTTGTGAGACTAGGAGTTGAGCTGTCTTTACACGTGGCTCAATCGATGTTCTTGCTGTGTGATGACATTCGTTCTTTATTATTGTTCTGCTATGGGTTGTGGAGAGATGCAGTGCAGATTGTGCCTCGTGATAGTCCCGTGGTGGAGAGGCTGCTCCTTGTTATGCATCACGTCTACACAAAAGATATCAAACCGAAGAATGGAGCATATCAGAACGATGGCAACAAGTCGGTCCAATGGAAACTGATCAGGACGACGCGGGAGAGTTTGAACTCTGGATTCAGGTCTCTGGATCGCCTTGTCTTCTTCCTCAAAGCAGGAGGGAGTTGTGGCCGAGTGTTGACGTCTAGAGTTGAGGACAAGGTGAGGAATGTGGAGGAGAAGCTGTGGTCAATGAGGGCTGTTTCAGAAGGGAATGGTTTTGCGAGAAATGTGATGGATTCTAACGTTTTGGACTTGTAGAAATCTCTCTTTGACAAAGAACCTAAAGAAGCAACATTGACTCTCAAAGTGATCAAGAATGGACTTCTTCGTGACTTGTTTCTCCCTCTGTTTAACGAAAACCAAGCACCACCACCATCATAATGTCTCTTTGTAACAGTTTTTAATTAAGTGTTCAAACTTTTCTTTTTCTTGGTGGTGGGCTTGTGTTGAAACTTTTCTAATTAAACGTGTAATGTTTATTAAAAAACTAGTGTGATTTTTCTTTAAACCAAGTGCTAATTTAAAACGGTTTCAAATGTCAAACGGACCAAGTTCCATGCCCATCAAGGGTGACTAATCCAATGCCATATGATAAACTTACATATATGTTCATATGATTACAGCATTAGTAGTTTACCATTCTGAGTCTCTAGAGCAAAGATTAGAAGACCATGCAACATCCTAAATTGACAAAACAAGTACACGTCGAAAGTGAACCGAAAAGAAGCCGTCTTTCCTGAGAGGGTTCCACAGGGGACAAAGATTGATGTCAGTTTTTTGGATGTCATAACTTGATCACCCTTGGTGGTAGCTCTTCATGTTGATCTTGATTTTGTTGCACCTGTTCATTATCTTCTGCCATCTCAACACCACCCCCTTCTTCCATCTCATCTTCTTCTTCAACATGTTCATTATCTTCTTCCATCTCATCTTCTTCTTCCACCTGTTCATTATCTTCTTCCATCTCAGCATCACCCAGCTCCACCCCCTTCTTCCACAAGATCTGGGATTTCAAACGCAGCCTCAAAATTATTCCCATTCTCAAAATCAACTCCATCAATATCCCAAGGAATTTGATTTGGCGCTGCATCTTCTCCTTCAGCTTGCTCCTCTTCAAATTGGTCTTGGAAATCAGGATTAGCTATATTGGATAGTGGAAACTCCAACCCGTCAAAACCATTGAAGTTAAAATCCAATTGGTTCCACGCAACAAAACCATTAGGCGACACAGCTTCTTGCGACTGTTGAGCATTTTGAAAGTTGAGCTCGTGCACAATCGGCTCCACCACTGCGGGATCCCTCAGATCTTTGTCTTTCTCTCGAGCTACAATACCCTGAGAAAGAAAACCAAACAAACTCAAGTATATGGCTCAAAGATAATCCGTAAAGGTATGTTCAGATTGTGAACCTCAAGGTCAGACAAAATCTCTTGGCAGGTGTTGTACTATTTAGTGGTAAATGCATCGTAAAAAGCTGTTAGTTGACATGGAAGCTCACTGTTGGGAGAACTTGAAGAATTCATCTGTAGAGAGACAAAGAGAGTTTGGTCAGAAGAAGAAGAACATAGAGTACTTCCTAAGAACAAGCTGTACAATCTCGGCTCTACCACTGCATTGACAGGGGGAAGAGGAGCGTTCTCTCTAACATCCTTCTCTTTCTCTCGAGCTACAAGATCCTGTACAAAGAAAACATTGAACAAAAACCAAGCACCGATTATTTTCAATATGAACATTATAGCTAACAAGTGGTCGTTTTTTCTGTCATAAAGGATGAAATAGCATTAGCGCATTTTTCGTGCAGTTTCATATCTACTAGATGATTGCACGCGCCTAATGCGCGTGTGTATGGTAAACTTTAGTAATTTACAGGTAAGTTTCGAATTTAGATTAACCTCTTATCTAGAAATTATGTTATACTTTATACTTTATATCCAAGTTCATCGTGACTTGTTTCTCCCTCTGTTTAACGAAAACCAAGCACCACCACCATCATAATGTCTCTTTGTAACATTTTTTAATTAAGTGTTCAAACTTTTCTTTTTCTTGGTGGTGGGCTTGTGTT